>JAFMOC010000076.1:1330000-1590000 GCA_019802505.1 Corydoras sp. C115 | reverse complement strand
TTTGTAAGCGCAGAACTATTCAATAGAACTGTTAAAGGCATACCTCCAAAAAATGACTTGTCCAATGGAAGCCATGATGGAATCATCAGAGATATATTCTGCACTATGGCATTAATAAATCGATCACTGTAGTTTTGACAGCAGCATGACTGGACATGCAACACTGGAACAAGTATTCTCTTGCCTGACAACTTATAATAGTCTCACTTATTCTATGTTTAAAGCAAGGGAGCAGCACCCTCTGTCAATATTAGTTTGGAGAGGCGTGGACATTTGATAAGACTCAACTGAAATATTAACAACTGATTCTAAATAACTTCTTGGTTATATTGTTGTTGTAGTTAGTAGTATTACTCAATTACATTTGACATCGTGATTATAAGCCACTTATATTCTGTTTAATTATATTACTTAAATAAATTAATATGAACATAATAAAATAAAGTTTATTATATAAATCAATTTTAGCATAACATTTGGAAAAATATGCCACAAGAAATGATATAAGAACCAGACGAGTTATTCAGAGAACCAATGCTAACTTTTAAACATCAGGTTAAAATAATAATAATAATAATAATAATAATAATAATAATAATATATGAGTAATAACAATAGATGGCTTTTTCAAAGCCATCTAACTAACAAAAATAAACTCTTAATACTTTAAAACAATGTAAATGTGAGCAATCAAGCTAATAACATTTTTCTACATTCTGTACATTCCTTCTTATATGTTTTTACACATTAAAATTTGGATTCTTTAAATACATTTTGTGTCAGTTTGACTAATTTGATTAGAGTGGACATCTTAATTTAAAATAAAATAAAAAAGAAAGTGATTAAAAGAAAGTGAAAGGCTGTAAAGTGGAATCCATGGCTAGAGGCCTTTTTAATCTTTAGCCTTGTAGTTTGCACTTTACGTTTTGGCATTAAACATTAAGTGGTGGTTAAAGATGAAGTTACTGATCTAGTGATCAGTGGGTTTTAATGATCGTAGCAAGCTCGTAGTACTGGATCATTCAGAAACATATTATTTGTGGAGAATGTATTGTCATAACCTTTTAAGCTTTGCTAAGAGAACTTAAAATTACAAAAAAGAATTCACTCTTGTATCATAGTTGAAAGCAAATTTTACTCAAATATAAAGTAAAATATATCATACAATCTCAACAGTACAATCAACGAAACAGGGAGCATTTTTGCAGTTACTTGAAATGCAGTACTTACAGTATATGCAGTGGCAGTAATAAACGCAGGGTAACATACAGTTAACAGGATGCATAAATATTCATGTATTTCCTACCACTTTCTGCAAACAGGCTTTAGACATCTGTGCAACAGTCTAATCAACAGGATGATTTATTTGCATTTTCCAATCAAAGATATTGTTTATTAATTTATCAGTATTATTTATTATTATAAATTGTAAAGGTTAAATGAATTTAACCCCTTCGAGGCCTAATTTGTTCCTACTTTTTAATTATTTCCATTGCAATAGATGTCAAGATTATACAAGCATTAAATACCATAAAAACTTAAGGGAAAGGGGGTCAATTGTAATGTAATAATAATGCAACAAATTATCCCATTATTACCCAACAATTTTGGGCTGTGCATTTCACACCTAGGACTTCAGTAATGCTCTGTCTGATATTTTATAACCATAAAAACATTGTAATATGCAGAAATGCAGTATAGAGAGCCGTTGTATTGTGGACAGAGAAATCGTTGTGACAGTAGCTCAGGGGAAGACAGCGGAGCCATCATCAATGGACTTTGATTAGTGATTAAGGCACCTGCTGCGGCTTCACCTGATCAATGTGTGAGCTCTTTATAAGCTGCTGAGATCGCCCACGATCACAAACGCAGTAGCTCATTAGTCAGGGCGTCGGGCTATCAATCTGAAGGTTGGGGGTTCAAATCCCAGGTCAACTGAAGTTACCAGTGTGGGACCTTGAGTAAGGCCCTTAACCCTCATTGCGCCAGTGATGTTGTGATTAACCCTGTGCTCACCTTATTTTGAATAAAAGCGTCTGCTAAATGACCAAATGTAGGAAAATAACATTAATCAAAAATTTTGATTAAGTCATGTTTATTTCTACAAAATCCATTCTTTTTTTCCTTAAAGAGTTCAATTGGTTTAATTTAGAAGTCCTGTTCTATTGCCATCGAAGCCAATGCTGAAAGTTAAGATGTATTTCTGTAATTAGTTTTAATTGGCTGAATATTTCCGCTTGTCAAAAGTACTTTCCAATCAGAGGGCATTAATGCGCTCAAATAACATGCACCTACTATGAGTCTTTGCTGTTGCCAACTCAAAATCTAGCTGGTTAAAATTTACATGTCAATTGACACTTATTTAATGCTACAGGGCCTGCAAAATTCATTCTTAAGGCATAGGCAGAAAAAAAACAACAATTTGGCAAAATGTGATTGGTTAAATTGTTTAATAAGAAAATACAGGTCTGGAAGTGGCACAAGCGAAACAGTATGAAAGAAAGTGAACAGATCATTTGGACATATTTCATTAGTATTGATGGCAAAATGTAATTAACATCAGTCTGTGAGTCAGGTATTTTTAGGCCTTCGGAGAAGGCCTCGAAGGCCCTGTCAGTCTTCCACTGCCCAAATATCTGGAACAAACAATTTGCACCTACCTGCTTTAGGTGTGCAAATGATATTAACTGAAGTCCATGACTTAATATATGATAAACTCTTTGCATTTTTAACTAGAGTTTTGATTTCTCCTGCCCTAGCCTCACCTGCCACCTGATTCTTTTCTGGCATGCATTGAAACTCTCTATTGTCCCCTGTCCGTTTTTTAGGCATATACTGTAAAAATAAAAGCATAAAAACAGATTAATAAATGATCAATTTAAAGTTTAACAACATATTCACTTAACATGTACCCAATTTCAAGCATTATTTTTAAGGTTGCACATAAACCAGAATTCTTTTACATGACTAGTAGGCCTTTGTTTCTCTGGAGCACTTGGATGAGAGGGGAGAAGGGTGGCAATGAGTCCAAACCCAGCAGTTGACGTGTACAAGACTCCCAATCCCAGCCAATTTCCAGCCGGCTGCACACGCATGGATATTGTTTGTCTGCCCAGCTTGCCCATTGCACTGCTTTCTTTACTGCATCCCAACGTGCTGGTCTGTAGGTACAAATATAAGCAAGATGCGGTTGCAAAAATGGTTTACAATTAACAATAAACTTTAATATTTGAAAGACATATCCAAAACAGAACTTCTTGCCTGGGTTTAGGGTCATCAGTGAGACGAAAGAGAGTCTGAAACAGTTCCCCCAATACCATTTTTTTCACCCGAATAAGCTGCAGCACCAGCATTGTGGCCAATAGTCGCAGTACATCAGCATGAGCCTTTGCACCTAAAAAGCAAAACATTTCATGAGATATATGTTTTGTGCTTTATATCTAAAATTTCATTTTGCAATGCCCCTTTCTTTTAAAAAAAGCTTTAATCAAACCAAAAAAAAAAACAACTTACCTAAAGAACAAATGCCTTTCTCTTTTAAGAAAACATTGGCAAAGTAGTCTACATCCAGACGCATAAATCTACTCAGCATTCCATTGCATTCCCAGTAACCATCCTGTGTTTCACAAAAATAAAACACTTTTACCTCAATATCTATCATTAATTACATTATTAATTTTATCACTATTTATTTGTGATTTCTAGAGGCAAAAAATTCTTTACGCTGTGTGTTGACAATACTACCCAATGAGCCAAGAATATTTAAAATATTTTTTCCTAATGAACCGGTCAGAAACATATATTTATTGCTTATAATTAGTATATATAAATATATAAAAGTATAATAAATTACCTGTTGCTGAAGAGCAAATAGTAAATCCCAGTTGATCTGGTCAGGGCATCTGAGTTTTTTATGAATTTTTTTCCTACTCATTGCTTTATACGTAGCAGTTCTGGCACCAAAAGCAGGAAAGAAGAAGAAGAAGAAGAAAGTGTTTTGGAGAAAAATGAACATGCTTCCATATCAGGCGTACTAAAATCAGGAACCCAAGCATCAATGGGAACTTCACTGGCTGAACATTGAGCTTGAGCTTGAGCTTGAATATCAGATATCACATATCCTTGACGTATTTCACTTCTTTGTTGTTGTGACTGAAGTCTAGGAGCGGAAATAAAAACACCTGAAGTAGGGTGATGCATAATATGGGCCACAGAGAAGGAAGGAGGTGGAGGAGGAGGAGGAAAAAGAGGAGATGAAGCCATGACAAAACGTTCAGAACATTCGCGACGCATGACAAATCCACTGTTTATGGGAGGTGGCAAACTCCTTGCCATATCATATCTAAAAGAAATACAACCATCTGCTTCTACTTGGTTTGGGGTTGTAAAATGTTCATCCATCGATCCAAAGCCTACGTTTTCCTCCGCAGGTAGCATAGCTCCAAGTGTGCCGGGGTGTTTTTTTTCCATATTTTCCGTCCAGCTCTGTAATCAATAACATCCATTTCTTCCTCTGAGATTTGGTCAGCACTCAATAAGCAGTCAAACTGCATGGACAAATTCAACTCGCTGACCATTTCAAGCAAATCAAAAACTTCTTTTTGTTCAATCTAAGTTAAAGAAAAAAGGCTTTGTGTGAGACAACAACCAACACCACCAAATTTATTATTTTTATTTCATTCTCAACAATATGTTTTGCGTTATCAAATGAAGAAGATGATAAATTTTTTCCAATTAGTTGTTTATGTGTAAATGGGTAAAAAGATTAATGTTAATGTTATACTAAATATTTCTATATGTTATGGGTAACTGAGTAGAAATAAAATGTGGATCCAACTAATAAACTGGAAACTAAGGTCACTTTAAAATACTGCTTTGCGTTAAGTACTGCAGTACTAAAGTAGGGTACTAAAGTACTGTGAAAGTTGGTGTCTGTGGTTTACATAACGTTTGTGTGGGATGCAGTGTTAATCTACAAAGTATATATATTTTTAAAACTGAGACTGTAATGTTTTACTTCTTTTCAAATGTATTACAAATTATACTATTTTATGGTCTGTAAAGTAGAACAGTGTAAAATAATGAAAAATTAAACTACTGGTAACCACATAAACCTTTTTACAGCAGTAAGATCTTTTAGCGGGGTCAATATTTTAAACAGGACTATTAGTTATTGAACATTTACCTTTTCAGCACTTGCGCAAATGTTCAGTAACTACCATTACAAAAAGTCATAGCATGCCATTCTTTTATCTTATACCCAAACTTCAATTTTTTCAGTTTTTCTATAGTTCATTGACATGTTAATCACGGTTCATTACAGTATTATATACTACCCATTCCACCATGTTAAAAACAGCCATGTTCTCAGATGTATCATTAATTTGTTTCTTAGATATAGAATGGACTCCTAGCATTATACCTGATGTGAGTTATGTGAAATGTGCAGTTGTTAGCTAAACAAAACAACACAAAATTCTAGCTTAGTATCCAGTCACAAGGTAGAAAATTGACTCATGCTCATTTTAGTACTGCACTCAAGTCTCAACTACAGAAAACAAAAAAAAATGCATGTGTGCTAATATGAAGGGTAATCCTGAATAAACCTTTGGAAACAATAAAGTGCCTACCTACCCAACTACCCACCTACTTGTCTGCCTCTTTACCTCCCTCCCTACCTATTAAACAGCTTGCATTACCGACTGGGGTCAGCTGAATCTAAATTTTGTTAATTTTAATGACATTATGTGACATTTGATAAAGTTAAATAAAAAATTTAACAATGATTTTTTTTTATATAATTTGAACTTGTGGGGTGGTGAAATTTGCTGTTTCAAATTCAGTTTTGAATCAAGAAATATTAGATTTTCTTATCTGCATTTTTTAAATCTGAATTTTTACATTGTTAAAATTTTAATTTATTAGTTGTGCCAATAAATATTTAAAATGTTATTACATATCATACAAATATAATTCAAATATACAAAATTCTGATTAAAATACTTACGTCAGCTTTAAAGCTCAATAACATACAGTGGATGAAATTATTCTTTAAACCCTTGTTGATTTTGTAAGTTTTCCCACTGACAAAGATATGAGCAGTCTATAATTTTATTTCATTATAAGGGTATATTATATGGGTTTAATTTAACAGTGAGAGGTAGAAAATACAAAAGAAAATCCAGAAAAACACAATGTATAAATGATATCAATTTATTTGCATTTCGCAGAGAGAAATAAGTATTTGATTCCTTAAAAAACAGTGTTTTCCAGTAAACACCTGGATGATTGGGAGAAGGTGCTATTGTCAGATGAGACAAAAATTTAGCTTTCTGGCATTAACCTAACTCACTGTATTTGGAGGAAGAGAAATGGAAAAAAAAACATCTGAACATTGTGCTTATCAACAAGTGTTTTGCCAAATATTAAGTCTTGTTTGCTCGACAGATCAAATACTTATTTCTCTCTGCAAAATGCAAGTAAATTTATATAATTTATGCAATGTGATTTTCTGGATTTTCTTTTTGACATTACATCCATCTCTCTAAAATAAATCTAGCCTTATGAGGGGTAAGGGCATAATGGGCAGAGCCAGCAGACGGGAGAACAGACACAATCACAATTAAGGCTCTTAATTCAAGGCAGGTGTCACTGCTTATCTGATCTGCTTCCCGCATCACACCTTAACCACACCACACCTTAAAATTATAGAATCTTCATATCTTTGTCAGTGGGAAAAACTTACAAAATCAGCAAGCGATCAAATGTTCTCCACTGTACATACATCTGTTTCTAATATTAGTCTCCAACAGAAGACCATCATGGCAGTGCCAGTGCAGAGCCAAGATTCATCCTCCACCCAGATAGCACCTGACCATTAACAGAGTAAAGTGGCCTAAATAGGTATGCAGAGAAACAGACAGACTATACTATTTGATTGTAGAAAATCAATGTGCCCATACAGTATTCAGTAAGAGGAGCTCAAATTTGTACCCAAGTATTTGATGAGGTTATGTTTGCAGTATTTTATGAAACAGTTGTCATAGTGACATGACACTAGGGAGGTGAGAAAGACAAACAGTAGATGAAAAGGATAAGTGTTGTGTATGTAATGAAACTTACTTGAAATATATAAACTATTTACTTGAGTTATTTTAAGCAAGTCACAAAGTTTATTTTGAAACTATAGGAACTGTTTTAACTTAAGGAAGTCTCCTTAAGTGACTGCATAGTTTACTCTGTTACATGTTTGTCTGGAGCTGACTATAATGGTGTTAATATTTCTTCTCATTTTTCATCTCTACTGATAAATGCCAGTGCTTTGTTTAAACAGACAACATAGTGTGCAAATTTATTCATTACCATCTGTTTACACTTCTGACACCTTACTAAGGAGTGAAAACATCCTGCTGTTTTGTAAAATCATATATACTGTTGGTTTCAACCAGCACTCTAAACAGGTACAGATAAAGCAACTTAAACTCATGCATTTAATTCTGACTTAGAAAAAAAAAATCTCTAACAGTGACATGACCTGTGAGTAAACTGTGTTTATAGGCATTCTCAAATTCATTGGTACAGTAAGAACAATTCATTAGATTTGCTGTACACTAAAGACATTTAGGTTTCAGATTAAAATAGTATGAGGACTTTAATGGTCAACTTTATTCCTTAGTATTTACATTTAGATGTGAAAAACAACACAGAAATGAGCAGATTCTGTATTAGACCACATAAAAATATTGAAAGGTGTTACCCCCCACCCCCCACCCAAGTGTTCCTTACACAGGTGCCTCCTGTGTGATGAGTTCTAATAAAAAAGGTTAATAATAAATAACTTTAAATGTCTACTCTTTGTAATAACTTTGTTTTAAATGTGATGCACCTTTGAGGCTGAGATATGTGGAACAATCAATATGACAAAGTACACAAACATTGAGCACCAAATAAAAGAACAATTAAGAATGTCCTGATGAAGAAGAAAGCAATGAGCATATTAAACAACACACATCAAATAGGTCAGCCAAGAACAACAACAATTAAAGACAAAACATGCAAAGAAAAATATCAATCAAACACTTGGAAGGGCAGAGGCTGTACCAAAAGATATAAACCACTCATTATCTGCAACCTGCAACCAGGTTCACTTATCTTTATCTATGATGTAACTCATGATGGTAGCAACAGAATAAAAACACTAAGCCAAAACTCTAAACACATTTATATTTCAACCTCAAAACCTGATGTCTTTAGTGTACAGCCATATGTAATGAATTGACCTCACATTTTCAAAACTTTTTGTCTATGTACTTCAGTTTAGCTTAGATGTAATACATGTCCATTTTATATGCAGTTTTTAATCAGCTGTGCAGACAGTTTACCTCTGAATTTGATCTACCGGCATCCTCTTCACTCCAGGCCATATATGGTAGGATATCCACATCCTCTTCTGCAAGTATTTTTGGAATATCAGTAAAACCAGTGTCAGGCTGATCCTGGTCCTACACAGAGATAAATTAAATAAAGTGTGTTTAATGAAAGCATTCTATCCAATTAATCTATTGGACATTGCTTTCCAAAAACATTAGACTACATTACGTAATTACAAAATTTGCAGATGCTTTTATACAAATCCACACATAATTATCCAAACTTGATGGTTGTTGTCAGAGCACAGGGTCAGCCATGGAGCAACAAGCATTAAATACCTTGCTTAGCATTTAATATGCACTTCCAACAATATTGGTGGACTTTAGATTTAGAGTAAAAAATCAGTAATCTACCATGGTATGTCTACTGTCAAAATAAACTACCTAAACTGGGTATAGTCTGTGGAAATTTGTGCTAAAACAGGGCTGACCATAAAAAACATTAAAAAGTATAAAATGTCTTGATTAACATCACCCTAATAAACCTACACCTAACTCTGGTAAACATACATTTAGCAATTTTGTGTACATTTTCAATGTTTTTGGTATTTATTTTTTATTAGGATGAGTCAAAAAGTATCTGCACTTTGGCTTGTAAGTGTATTATAACCAATTTGTAAATTTTAGACACATGTAGCATGATTAATGCCAAAATTAATGCCCTTAAAAATGTTAATCAATGTTTAAATAATATTTGAGTAATGAATAAAATCAGTTTCAACTAAACATGATCTCAAAATGATCACAGTAAGAATGTCTTGTAGGTATTAATCTTATGCTTACCCTTTCCTCAATGGCAACAAAGCTTGTAAACTGAGACAGAATGGAAAATTCTTTACTGAGCTCAATGATGTATGATTTCAACTCTACCTTTTTACCCTAAAAAAGGAAAAAAAAGATTTATAACATTTTAAAGCCATGTTAAGGATCCTCTGAGAAATTACATCAGCTGGATTATGCTGATGTGCGGCATGGTGACTTAGTGGTTAGCATGTTCTCCTCTCAGCACTAGGGATTCCCGGTTCGAATCCTCATCTGGGTGGAGTTTCCATGTTCTCCCCGTGTCCGCATGTGTTTCCTCCGGGTTCTCCGGTTTCCCCCCACAGTCCAAAAACATGGATCAAGTCAATTGAGTTCTCTAAATTGCCCCATATAGAGTGTGTATGTGTGCGTGTCTGTGTGTATGTGTGCGTGTCTGTGTGAATCCCAGCGATGGATTGGCGCCCTGTCTTGGGTGTATCTGCCCAGCGCCCGAAACGTTCTCCCCTGGATGGGCATGGGGAACCCCACCGCGACCCTAATAGAGGATAAAGCGGAAGATAATGGTTTGATGGATGGGTTTATGCTGATGAAAAAAGCACAATCATGTGTTGTTTTCTTGTGCAAACATTTATAAAAACTGGAAGTTTTAATGAGGCTGCAGAGGCTTAGTGGTTAGCACGTTCGCCTCTCAACGCTAGGGATTCCCTGGGTGGAGTTTCCATGTTCTTCCCATGTTCGTGTGGGTTTCCTCCGGGTTCTCCGTTTTCCTCCCACAGTCCAAAAACATGCATAAAGTCAATTGAATTCTCCAAATTACCCCATATAGAGTGTGTTTGAGTGAGTGAGTGTGTGCCCAGCGATAGATTGGCGCCCTCTCCTGGGTATATCTGCCCAGCACCCGAGATGTTCTCCCCTGGATGGGCATGGGGAACCCCACCCGAGACCCTAATAGAGGATAAAGTGGAAGATAATGGATGGAAGTTTTAATGAAAAATCTATCGTGTTCAATTGGTACAAAAATGTTTAAACTTATAGTCAGGTTAGACAGATACCACATGCTTCAAAAAAATAAAACAAGAATAATTCAAATAAGACACAGATTGTAAAAATTCTAAACATTGAATCCACTCTAGAAAAGTATACCTCATGTTCTGCCTCATTCGAACTGAGGCTGCCATCCTCATAGTCTCGGATGATTGCTCTCGCTGTTAATTTATGAAGAAACTGGAAGAAAAACAAAAGATTAAAAAAATAATCAAAATGTAAAATCAAGCAAACATCACTAAATGTTAAATCCAGGGCATTTTTTTTTGCACTGGAAAAGGCTCCAGCTTCTCTCAACTCTTATGCGGATAAGTACAATACAAAATGAAGTTATGAGGTTAAGGAAGTAGAAAACTTACTGTTCCCTTAGTTTTCTGCAGTTCTGTTGTAGAAACCATCGTTTTTATTTCCTGTCCACTCAAATCACCAAGCAAGGTAGCCTAAACAAAGATCAATGTAAATCAAAGGGTTTTAATAACTGAAAATACACATCATGCGCACAAGGCAACAAGAAATCAATCACTAATTAAGAAGTGCTACTAAAATACCTGAGTGCAGTGAGGCACAAAGCCATAGACCACAGTATGACAGTCATTGAAGAGAGCACACAGCTGGGAGGGAGCTTGAACAGGAGGGGGTGCTGTGAGGTTAAATTGCTGCCACTTTACTGCTACAGAATTGCAGCCTGGAGACATCATGTACCTCACCTGAGAGTGTACCTAAAACAGCCAATTAGCCGCCTTTTAATACACAGGCTTCATACATACATAAGCACATAAACAAGGGCATCCTCAAAGTCACAATATGGTTCTCACCTTCTTAGCCCAGGTGTGCTTTGTCTTTGTGTCAAAAAACTCATAAGCACCACCACTTGCCTGAGCAAGAGCTCGGAGCATGTGACGATTAGCTGTCGGGCTACACAAATGTAAAAACCATTATCAGACACACACAAAAATGGTCATACATATTTTGACAGTGATATGATGTAGGAGGGGTGGCACGGTGGCTTAGTGGTTAGCACGTTCGCCTCTCAGCACTAGGGATTCCCGGTTCGAATCCCCATCTGGGTGGAGTTTCCACGTTCTCCCCGTGTCTGTGTGGGTTTCCTCCGGGTTCTCCGGTTTCCTTCCACAGTCCAAAAACATGGATCAAGTCAATTGAACTCTCAAAATTGCCCCATATAGAGTGTGTCTGTGTGAGTGAGTGTGTGCCCAGCGATGGATTGGCGCCCTGTCCTGAGTCTATCTGCCCAGCGCCCGAGACGTTCTCCCCTAGATGGGCATGGGGAACCCCACCGCGACCCTAATAGAGGATAAAGTGGGAGATAATGAATGAATGAATATGATGTAGGTTAAGAATATGTTTATAAAGGCATGTTTTGTTTTTAACATTACTAAGTCTGCAAAGTGTATAATGTATGAGAAAAACTACTTGTTGCTGACCTGAGCCCACATGTAAAAAGGCGTGTGTGTTTGGCATTGTCTCTGACCAACTGCAGAGTCTGAGGTTGATTTTGCACATGCCCATCAGAGAGAAGCAGCACATTCCTCAAACCATGCGATGGAGGTAGCAGATTCAGGCTGCGCAGAGGTCTCCATAGCTCAGTGCTGCCACCAACAGCATCAGAAGTCTAAGGGCGAACAGAGCAATATTAAATTTGATGACCCATGTCTCTTAATGAAGCTGATCTTTCTAAAAAATGTAAATAATTTGAGCTCATTCTAAATAATGATGGTTAAATGTAATGCATTGAATGCAATAACTGCATTTATAAATATGAAACAACATTGGTATGAGCTAAAAAGAGATTGACCATTGTACTACATGGGCCAATATATTGTAGGTGCTCACCATGATGAAATTCTTGGTTTCTTCAAAATGATCCTGAAGCACATTTGCTGAAGGAAATGCTTCTTTATACTCTAAACATCATAAGGATTAAATAAAAAATGTTTTCTTTAGAACTTTATTAATTTATTGTTCCTAAATATCAAGTTTTTATAGGCCAGCAGACAAGCATTAATTTCATATTGTATTCCATGAGTAGCTTAATTAAAAAATATTATCATTATTGCTAAAACAGGAGAAGGATAGCAGCAACCTGCAGATTCAGAAAAAAACAATTGGTCTACATAAATAATAAAATTACAATACATGTAATACTATCATCACTCACTAATTGTGTACATAAAGTAACACCAACAAACTGAAATTAGGAGGAAATTATGCACTTGTTAGGGAAACCACCTTGCAGTTTGCATTATTTTGTTTTGAAGTTCTATCATGTTATTTTCTTAAAAGAAAAGTTTGTATTCTTACATAAAACATGGCAAAAATTTGCAATAACAAAAAAATGTCAACCCAACAGTAAAATGTATGTAAAATATGAAATAGTCCATTAAACACTGCAACATGATCTGTAAAGACAGAAATATTATTAAACTCATGTTATGATTAATAATCATAAGAGTAAGTATGCAGTTGTTTTACACAAATTGTACCCAAATGTGTACAAAGAACCTAACTAACATGACAATCCATAAAGTATTTTAAAAGTATCCTAATAATGCGGTTAATATTTAGGTACACACTGAAAAATCAAATGTCTCTAGAGCACTAACCGGTCCCAAAAGTGAAGACGTTGACCTTTACAGAACGGTCCAAAGTGTTGAGGACTTTAAGAGCAATCCTGCGTGCATTTAGCATGGCCTCTCCTCTCATGGATTCAGATGTGTCCAGCATAATGACCACATCACTTACTTCTGACAAAGATGTATTATTTGTCACAAAGTCTGGATAAAACACCAACATGCAGGCCTGCACAAGCAAAACCACAAATTTTAGGTTTAGCAATTAATGTGTAAGTGGTTATTTGTGACAATAATCAATGGATCTTTAATATCACCTCAGTATCTTTCTCTGGATGTTTTTCCACCCACATCCTGGGCATATGGATGTGAGTGAGAGTAAAACTGAGCTGGAAGCCATCAGCATTGAAAGTCTGATTTGGTAAAGTGCTCACCACAGCCTTACAGTTTGTCCTCTGGAAAATAGGGATACATTCACATTCAAAGTGCACATACTGTATGAGTTAAATGTATACCATCAATAACAACATTTCAAGAACAGTTCAGGTTTTAGAATTGCAGTTTGATCTGTATAAACTGTTGCCACATGTTAAATTCACAAAAAAGTATATTTGCATTTAAATGATTTAAAACAATATGCACCAAAAGGCAAAATTATATATTATAAAAACAAGTCCTGAGCAAATAATTTGGCCAAACCCCAAATTTTATAATAGTATGATTTTAATGATACTAACAATAAATCATTAGTTAAAATAACAAGAGGTAAGAAAATACACTTTTAAAAAATGTGCAACCATTTGCTTGTAACTGCATTTAACTGGTGGGGAAAAACTGAAAATAAAAATTCAATTCAAAGTCTTCTAGGAGATAAATGTATAAAATCATTTATGTGTAAAAAAAATTTCACATACGTCAGAAGGAGAAATTTTCCCCAACATCTGATGGCTTATTTTTATTTTTTACAAAATGTTATCAAATAAATAACCAATAGTCCGTTATATTGGCCTTCTACATTGTTAGTAGACTATTACTAATAGGCTATTCTGCAATACAGTATAATAATTATCTATAGCATAAAACTGTTGATGTACATTAAATAGTACTTATAATGCATTAAACTAGATACAAATTATAACTGTGAGCTTTTATTTGGGTGTGATACATGTCATAAATTTCAGATTTTGGTAGCTGGTTTAGGCAAGTTTAAGTTAAAAGTGCAGCCATTCACATACACACCTTTATTTTGATTTGGTGTGAGCACTCCAGGTCAGTGATTTCATAAGGCATCTCAATGGACATGGACAGAGAGAACTCCCTAGAAAAAAAAAATAGAAAACCAGTCATTCACAGACATACTGATGTAAAATCTATACACGTTTATGATAGAATTCTTACCCCTCTGATTGGAGCTCATTTATGCAGACTTTGTCAACAGTTGTCTGCAACAAAATTAACTTGCATTATGACTTATTTGAAAAAAAAAGTTGTGATTTTTTAAAATTGTTATATGACCACACTGTTTAAACAGCACAAGCAATAATTCACTGCAATGATAAACAAAACCTCGACTGCAATATACCTGTGTTCTCTGGTTTAGTGCAGCACCTTGCTGCCATGGGGCCACACTGCCTGGCAGAGAGAAGAGTATAATACCAGCTCTGACAATCAGCTCTGTGATAAATGTGACTTTGATAAGCACAGTGGCTCCAGGAGGCAGGTTTCCCACACTTATAGTGAATACATCCTTAAATACAAACAGATCAAAACTTTTACTGACAGGACTTTCTCCGCAACAAGGGCTAAACAAGCTAAATCAGTAAAGAAAAAAATGCACCGGAGCATCCTGGTCCATCAGATAAGCTCCATGACCTTTCTCTATGGCCTGCTTGTATTCCTTACGAGCCTGCTCTTTCTCCTTTACCTGAAAGATACAGATATGGTTAAAAAAGAAAATTAAATTAAATGATGTTGCAGATGTAAAATTGAATATGAACCCAGCATAGCTACCTGCCCAATGACATGTTTTCCATTAATGAAGGCTTCAAACCCACAAACTGCTGCTGTATCCTCTAAAGGAAAGACATACTTTGCCTCAATAGGAACATCATTGCTGTTTGTGTAGGTTTGAAAAATGATAACCTGTAAATAAAAATAAGAACAAAGAGAATCAGTATGCATATTCAAATATGACAGAATTCTAGTGTGCATACATACAGCACCAGCGTGATCACGCACTGGTTTATGAAGTGGGGGGGCAGAGTCAGAATGACCAAGGAGGGTTAGAAGGAGGGGGCTGGTTATGCTTTTTGATATTTTTTTGGGATATGGTGTTGATAGTATAAATCAAATAACATTCCGGATGCACTCTGAATGATCTCACATTGTCGTCAGTGTAAGTGGTGTTTAAAAACCCTGAGTACCCCTGTATAACACTAGCACACTCATTCATTCATCATCTCCCGCTTTATCCTCTATTAGGGTTGCGGTGGGGTTCCCCATGCCCATCCAGGGGAGAACGTCTCGGGCGCTGGGCAGATAGACCCAGGACAGGGTGCCAATCCATCGCTGGTCACACACTCACTCACACAAACACACTCTATATGGGGCAGTATTTTGAGAATTCAATTGACTTCATTCATTCATTATCTCCCGCTTTATCCTCTATTAGGGTCGCGGTGGGGTTCCCCATGCCCATCCAGGGGAGAACGTCCCGGGCGCTGGGCAGATAGACCCAGGACAGGGCGCCAATCCATCGCTGGGCACACACTCACTCACACAAACACACTCTATATGGGGCAATTTTGAGAATTCAATTGACTTGATCCATGTTTTTGGACTGTGGGAGGAAACCGGAGAACCCGGAGGAAACCCACGCAGACACGGGGAGAACAAGGAAACTCCACCCTGATGGGGATTCAAACCGGGAATCCCTAGCGCTGAGAGGCGAACGTTCTAACCACTAAGCCACCGTGCCGCCCACTAGCACACTACCACACATAAAATTATAAAATGGGAAAAGAATCAGTGAGTTGGGAGTAAGCTACTATAAAGTGTAACTAGAAACTCTAAAATGGGGAAGGCAACTCTATATTAATAACCACAATTTTGGAACAGGATATCCAGCAACAGACGTGAAATGCTATTGGCCAGGCACAGCATTTCTGGTTACTTATCTAAAGTTTATTTAAACAAGAGTTTGTTATGAGTGTGTATCTGCCTAGCTCAAACATAAGGACTGCATTCCTGTATAAAATGTTAATCTTGATTTGATAAAGAAATGAAACAATCTAGTTACAAAATCTCTTGTGGCCACGTGGTTTGCTCATATCTGTTTAATGTGTTATGTGCTGGTTTGGGAAGCGGGTGGGGAGGGGGGTTAGCGTTCCTGTATCTGCGCTGTGTTGTGAGTTTGGGAACTCGGGTGGAGGTCACCATTTTGTAGTTAATGTTTACACTGTTTGCAGAAAACGTCATTACAAGTTCGGGCCAAGTGGTCACTGAGGGAATGAAAACTGGTGTTTTTTTCCTTCACAGTATTTTTGGGGGTTTACCTGAGACAGGAGATCCATAAGTTTAGATCTAACATGGACAGCTTTTAAGGGAAGTGTCTTGCCACTGCTGTCTAGCAATCCAGCAGTAACCTCCTCCAAAGGGTTTTTTGTTTGGCCCAATCCCTCACCATCATCACTACTTACTGCAGAAACAAATCCACATACACTCTATTAACACGAGGCTGCAACCTTTGTCTAAAAACTTATTTTCTCAATGTTAATAAAACATTATTAATTAGCACATTTAAAACTCTCATTAAGAATAATCAGACACAGTAACTGCTCAAATCTGTCTGCACATCTTATGAAGATAAAGGGGTTTAACTTAATCTGAAAACTGATCTATTTTGACACTTTAGAAGCATCTGAGACATCATGTATAATAATTATTTTAAATAGACAAGAAGACAAAAGACACTCACAGATGTTGGATTCTGGAGCAAAACCTAATTGTTGTACAGCGGTGTTCACCAAAGGCTGAAAGTCTTTCATGTGGTCCCCTTCCAGCATGTATTGAACAACATATTTCAGTCTGACCTGACCTGTGCTATACACTACGTATTCATCGTCCTGCAACAAACACATACAAGTACCCCCAATTAATTATGTTACAATCATATCTCATAGATCCCAAAAACATAATGCAAAGAAATCCTTTTCTTATGTGAACTCTGTACCTCAAATTCTGATAATACTTTTTGTGTACAACGAATTCCATGCACACTGTCGTAACCTTCTGGAGCACAGGTTAGATTGAAGTCCCTGCAATGTAGATCTTTACACTTGCCCAATGCCACCTCGCACACAAGTAGCAGTCGAGAGCCGTCTGCCTCACTGGGTTTGGAATACTTAAGCGATGTGCTGCAATACAACATATTTCAAGTTAGCATAAGAGTTTTGATATCAAATATAGCATATTACTTTACTGTTACAATATTAATAATCAAACTACATACAACACTAGAAAAAGCACTGACCTTATGGAGTCACTAAAATAAATGCCACCTCCCAGATTTCCGACATCTGTCCTTTGAATTCCATGTTGCTCTACTCCAGTCTTAGGAAGCAACAGACCTCTGAACACAGAAGCAAATTATCTGTACATCTAAAAAAATTTATCCATTTACATTAGAGCACTGTTTTTAGCCATTTAACTGAACTTTACTGGATTATGAATGGATTGGATTACTATCCAATAAGTAAACACTTTGGCACCAAAGATGAAAGTTAGCGGTGCAAAAAGTACAGTTTGTTTTTTTACAAAAAGGGTTTGATTTTGCTGCATTTTATCTACAAATGTCAGGATGTTAATATGCAAATCAAAGCACAAGCATCTTCCACTTTTGTTATGTGTGGGATGCAGCGGGCACTCCTTACCTGGTTGTTCCTCACTTAGAAATTCTTTTGTAATGTTGTTGTGTTCAACTCTTCAAGTTTCAATTATTTTTTTTTCATATTAGGTTGTTTATTAGAGGGCTTGAAAAATTTTGGCATGAGGGACTAAAACTACTCCATAGACTCCAATGGTTTTTTTTGTCACCTTTTCCTCATTTTCAAATCATCATAACTCTGCATCATTTTAAACCAATGATCCCCAAAGCGTTCATTTTTCTAACGGTGTCTTTGCCGAAGCGATGAGTTATGAGCATTTGTTTGGGGTGTGGAAAATTGTCTTTCTCTACAGAGAAGCAGATATAAACAGACAAGGGGGCTTGCTCTGAGACACGCACACTCACACATCCAACATTAAGGTAGCAGAGAGGAGGACACTAAGCAAACTGCTCTCCATCATGGACGATGATGGTCACCCATTGCACAACATCATTATGGACCAAAGGAGCACGTTCAGTGGCAGGCTGCTGTCACTGAACTGCTCCACAGAAAGACTGAGGAGATCTTTTGTTCCGAGGGCCATCAGGCTCTACAATACAACTGTTTTGGGCCGGAAGAACAAATAAAACAACAGGACATTAAAATCTTATTTTGCACAGGACCACTTAGGTCTCCATCCATACTGGACACTTTCTTTTTCATTTTTAGTTTTTTCTACTATATTATTACACACTTTATAATGGTAAATTGTAAATATATATATATATATATATATATATATATATATATATATATATATATATTATATTTAAAATTAATTGCCAGTGTGTGTGTATGTTTGAGTGACAATGAAGTATATACGGACAGTGAAACTTACCGAGACAGAATTCCAACAAAGCTGCTGGGAGCAGTGGAATGGAGGAGGGTCCTAATGTTGCCCAGCTCTTCTTGAAACATATGAAGCTCTGCCCCTCTATTCACGTGCAGTATCTGCTGAACTGAAGCTGGTCTATAACCAATTACATATATTTAAATATACCAACCATAAAAAGTACCCATAACCAGCATTAACAAACACAACCAGAAAAATAAAAAAAACATACTTAACATCTCCATCCTCCAAAAGCTGGCTGACTGACAGAAATTCAGGGCTTTGGGGTGGTACTAACTCAATGCTGCACTTCAGGGCACGATACTTTCCCAGTGAGGATGGAAAGGGGTTCCCCAAAGTTGCCTCAGTCATATTTAGAATGTCTCGAATCAGCTGAGGAAGATTAAATTTAATCATTTTAATTGTAAGAGTAAGAATCAAGGACAATTGAATATTTTGATATAAATTAACAAGACAGACCACATGTTCATATTACCTGACAGAGATCAAGTTTTTGGGACACCAGCTTGTTTCTTGAATCAGGCTCAGTCATTCTCACAGGTAACAGGGTCTTGACCTCATCCAGCAAAGCACTGACCTCATCATCACTGTGACACTTCTGCACCTGAAAGAGCAAACCCTCCACCCTGCTCACCTGCAAATGCAAGCAAACAAGCACACACACACAGACAAGGACTGTTCATTAATTTGGTAGATTAATCAAAAACTTTATTGCTAGACAGGTATGTAAACACTACTTTTAAAAACAAACAGATATTTTGCCAGGGTCTCACATCATTTAGACTGAGGCTGGTGACAGGAACAGACAGGATGCTGCTAAGGGAACCAAGGGCTTCACTCCAGATGAGTTCTAAAAAGACACCCACTTCATGTGAGACTTCACAATTTAATTTTTCTTCCAACAAAACCTGTAAAAGACACAATTGAACACATTCATTCCTAATCATTACTATTATTATGGAAATAGAACAGTTAAGACCAAGAATATCAAGCCACAAATCAATATTCTAACAGTAGATTAGAGGATGAAATGTAAACGCAATTTGACCGTAAAATTTGCAAAATACCAAACATAACTGCATTTTATTTATAGGCACCTTTCATTGTAATTAAAGACGTCTTACATCTTAAGAGAAATTAAAACAAGACAATGAACAATCAAATAAATGAATGGTAGGCTAGTTTAATAAATAAGTCTTTATCTGTGATTTCAAAGATGGAGAAGATATCAGTTGTTTAAGCAATTTCCAAAGATAAGTCACTGAGTGATAACAAAGATAAATCTCTGACTCCATATTAGACAGACATATAAAGGGAATAGAAAGTTGAAAAGCACAAGGTCTGACTGTATAAACTTGGATAAGATTAGTGTAATATGTTGGTACTAGGCTGTGGAGAGCCTTAAATGTAAATAATAATAGCTTAATATGTATTCAGTATAAAGCCAATTGTTTATATAAATTTTTCAATTTTGCCAAATACAGTAGTTACTCATGTCAAACAAACCCACAATATAAATTTGTGTACTCAGAGTACTCAGTGATCCTTAAATTAGGAACATTTGTATACTTATTTATTCATGTAACTGTTTTTTTGATGAAACATAGTCTGTACTGTATATCCCAACAATATATTGCGTACCATCAACCATATGCAGGCAATTAACCCAATAATCATAATAATGGGGAAAATATGATGTCAGCAATTTTGGCTGTGCCATGATTGATGGTGCCAGATGGTTGAGTTTTTATATTTGCTTATCACTTACATTTCTTATGTTAAAGCATTTAAAACTTAAACAATTCGCACTTTAACCATCATTAACTTAAACAAATGGTCTTTGCCATGACAACGTTTCGAACCAACCTGCTGAAGGCCACGGGAGGCCAGCTTCTCAGCCCATGAAGGAAGTGTGGGTGTCTGAATGAATCCTTGGGACGGCAGTTCATTACTTAACATGAGGTATACCTTTACAGAATCCTCAGAACTAATGCTATACACCAGCTTATCCCTTGAAACAGTCTTCTGCAGCAATATAAAAGACATAATGGCATAAATATTAGGCTAATAATCAGCTATTACTATTAAGAGGGTGATTAACACTTAAGTTTAAGATAAAGTCAAAATTAACAATTACAAAATGTCTCCAAAACACCAAAAAGCAACAAAAAAAAGCTTTTTTTTTTACATTTCATTTGCAGGAAATGTCATTACAAGCCCAGGCCAAGAAGTATATATATATCAGCCCAACTTTTGTAATGTTTTTTATTGAACTAACTGAGAGGAAAGATAAACTGCCACATCACCTAAATATAACTTTCCTCTGCACACAAGAGCGCTAATTACTCTTGGCCACCAATCACTGGTGTTACTAGCTGAATCCATGTACATGTAATGAAACAACATGAGCCATGTTTTGGTTGTTGTTAAGAGTGTATAAACATCTGCAGAGTTCTCAGAGTTCCAAGAGTAAGTATTTATTACCTCTGCCTCATTCATGACAGAATGCACAATGCGATACAGCTGTCCTGTCTGGCTTTTCGCACTCTGAAGTTCCAAAACTGACCACAACTTGGGCTGCAGAAAACAATCAAGTTTTTATTTGCATGAAGAGGAATGTAACAGTTTTACTACTACCTGTATGATCTGTTTAAAAGTTGTCTGTATGGGATTTACCTTACAAAAAAAAGCATACTTGGCAACTTGGAAATTAGAGGGGAATTCTGGTATGTCATAATCACTGTCCGTGTAGATTCTGCATGAAAGAATATACAACTTTATTTACACATGATGGTTAACAACATAATTAACAGGCTGAAAATCAAAAGAAGAACACACCTGAACTTGTCCAAGTATGTATTGTTCTGATTCCTGTCTTTGTCTTTGTAAAAGTCATCAATTTTGGACCATGGTTGATCTTTAGGCCTCAACACTTTAAAATGTGCAATAGAAAATTCATTACAAACATTTTAAGTACAGCAATAAATGTCTCACATACCTCTTTAGTAACATGACTCATCTTTCAGGAAGAAAAGATTCCATAAGAAAAATATAGGTGTTATGCACACTGATTATCTTCAGAAAGTTATAATCTACTCCATGGTGTTTACAGCATTATTTTGGCATTTTAAGTTTCTAAAACACTGAGTAATATTTAAACTTTATCTTAAACATTCATTGAAACATTGTCATTAAATGTCTTTGCTGTAGTTAAGACAAAGGTGTGTCAGTAAAGACTTTTGTTTAAGAATGTTGTACCTGGGTGTGTTTCAGATGTAAGCTGTGAAGAGGCCAGTGGATTTAGAACATGCTCTGTAAAGGGTAGCAGGAGCCCTTTTTCCTGACAGCTCCACACATACTGTCGACTAACAATCGGAATTTGGTGCTTCTGCGCACTCCTCTGCCTACTACTGCTCATGTTCTCCAAGCTGCTGGCCACCACAAATGAACACTAAGCAAAACACAGAGCAGTTAGCAGGTAGGAACCCTTGTTACAACATATGCCTCCTTATTGTGGCCTGAACTTTGTTGTAGTCTGTTTTATTTCAAGTAGTTTGATAACATGAATTATGACATACATAGAGTTTAAAAACTTAAAATACTGAGCTGAGCTTTACATTACGTTGTTGCACATACTAATCCAAAATCATGGGCAACGATATAGAACCCCTTTCTCACCCACATTGACACATATGCCTTGTGACTACTGTATATAATTTGGTGCTCATTTAATCAAGTCAGCTTTTGTTGGCTCAAACAGACCTTGTTTACCATCAGTGTTGCAATTGATCTTAATGATTTTGGTGGGATTCACTTTCCTTCATTTGTTGTCTTTATGGGCTTTGTCCACAAAGATACATTAATGCTGAAACTGGCAACAGCCTTTAGCTAACAAAGCTAAAGGTAGAGTATAATTATGGACAATGAATTTGCATGCTATATATTGCATACTACTTTATTCCTTTTAAAGTTTTAAACATTTCAATTTTATAATACCTTACCTATTTTCCAAAATTAGGTGTTTGGTACAATTTGAACACTTGTTTACTCTTGGTTAAGCTTTGGTTTTAAAGTTCTTTATCCAACTTTATAATAGATTAATGATAAAGCAATAATGCACTAGAGTTAAGCTTTTAGAGGTGTAAATTATTGTCAATAATGTCACAGCTGGATAAACGGCTCAGCCAATCAGATTCAAGGACAAGAACTACCCGTTTTATAATAAATTTTAACAAATGGTTAAAAGAATGATAATAATCTCTGTTGATAGCTCTGAATATGGCAGAAAAAATGGCCAAAAGTCCATTGTAGGGTAAAAACACGAAACACTTCACAGAGCAAGTAAATATTTTCAATTCAATTGCTAGTGAACAATTTCAGAGCTCGATTTTACTGTAGACGAGGGAAGAAAATGCATCTTCATAAAAAAGGGGTGGGCAATTATCTGGGATTTGAACACATGACAACAGCACAACCTACTGTACAACAAAGTTTAAAAGGCCCTGTTCACACCTCTTTTAGCAAATCTCACATGATAGGCTCACAGGTGGACAGATTTACGTGTGATTCCCAAATTATTTCCATTAATAAAGTAGGATGTGTGATGTCTATAATTTATCTGCTAAAGAAGTGCAAGCTGTTTAGTCATGCAGCTCATATGTGTCATCAATTAAGATGTAAGAGCACAATGGAAAAAGCTTAATGACCAATAATGTGGCAGAGGATAGATTACTGTACACTTTGGTAAATAAATTGGCTCTTACAAGTCTTGGACCAAATCTAATGTGGTTTGAATGATTAGATCTCACTGCATCCTTAATGTGATCACAAAAAAATGTTAGTGCCATTCATGAACAATTGATCCCAGGTTACACAAAATCCAGAATTGTACTACAGTTTATAGATCATGAGTGTACACTGCAGATGCAAGTTAAGAGCAGAACGATCATTTGGATATTAAAACTCTAAAACCTTTGTGAGACAGCATGGTGAAGCTTTGGTTAAAACTCTAACTAGATAGCAAGGAGGTCCTGGTACAATATCAAATAACGTGAACAGTAGTCCTTTTTGTGTAGAGTTTGTATTCTTTCTGTGTCAGTGGGCATTTCTTCCAGGAGTGTCCTTTCCTCCTACAGTCTACTTAATAAATTGCATATACTAAATTGTTCACATGTATAAGTTTGTTTGTGTGTCTCCACCATGCAATAGACTGGCAACCTGTCCAGTTTCCACCTGTTTGCCCTTTGAGCACTGGGAAATGAACCAACAGCCCTCATAACTCCAATCACGACAAAATGATAATTAAAAAAAAGAAAAAAACAGAACACAGACTATTACTTTCAATTGTAACGTTACTGTAGAAAAAAATATTAAATGCAGTATTTACTTTCTGATTCACTACATATGAGATGTTTCCTCCATTGTCCAATATAGCAGACATCACCTTCTTCTTTTCTTTATAAGGAATATTTTTTAGGTCTAGAACCACACAGAGGTCCTTGAATAAAGCCATGCCTGTATAATAAAGAAAGAAAAAAAATCAGGATTCGAGAAACTGGTCTTCTAGCATCTCTATGTGCAAGTTTTGGTGATGGTTAAAAGATCTTAAGATCTTAAATATCTTAAAAGATAAAACTAAGTTTAGTAAATAAAAAAACTAATTGATAAAAAAATGGCACACAATTTTATTTTATAAAATACATCGATCACTGAACAAAACATTTGAAACATTAGCTTGAATTTAAAAAAAAATTTTAAATATATATATATATATATATATATATATATATATATATATATATATATATATATATATATATATATATATATATATTGCCCAGCGATAGATTGGCGCCCTGTCCTGGGTGTATGTGCCCAGCGCCCGAAACATTCTCGCATGGATGGGCATGGGGAACCCCACCGCGACCCTAATATAGGATAAAGCAGAAGATAATGAATGAATATATATATATATATATATATATATATATATATATATATATATATATATATATATATATATATACACACACTGAACTAAAATGATTTAAAATGATTTAAATTCTGACTGAAGACACATACACATTTTGTTACATTTGGCCCATTAAGTATACTGAAAAACACTGTTGTCTATTGGCCACCTAAATGCTAGGAACTTCAAAAGCAAATATGCTACTTGATTCAATCCTTTATAATCAATAACCTAATTTTAAGGACTTTAAGAATAAGATATTAATACAAATGAGTACTTTGTGTGTGATATGTTCACATTACCAAAAGTTATGGGACTGTGGGATATAAAAATGATCCTCTTGAATAATCATTATTTTAAAAATGGGTGATTTATATCAACCAGCAGTTTCATTGGGACCATTCATTCATTCATTATCTCCCGCTTTATCTCTATTAGGGTCGTGGTGGGGTTCCCCATGCCCATCCAGGGGAGAACGTCTCGGGCGCTGGGCAGATAGACCCAGGACAGGGCGCCAATCTATCGCTGGGCACACACTCACTCACACAGACACACTCTATATGGGGCAATTTTGAGAATTCAATTGATTTGATCCATGTTTTTGGACTGTGGGAGGAAACCGGAGAACCTGGAGGAAACCCACGCAGACACGGGGAGAACATGGAAACTCCACCCAGAGATGGGGATTCGAACCGGGAATCCCTAGCGCTGAGAGGCGAACGTGCTAACCACTAAGCCACCGTGCCGCCCTCATTGGGATCATCAAAATGGTAATTGATAAAATGGACATTAAGTGTAAAAAGAAGGATTTTATAAGTTACCAGATAGTAGGACACTTTAGATTTACAATTACAGACTGGCGGCACGGTGGCTTAGTGGTTAGCACGTTCGCCTCTCAGCGCTAGGGATTCCCGGTTCGAATCCCCATCTGGGTGGAGTTTCCATGTTCTCCCCGTGTCTGCGTGGGTTTCCTCCAGGTTCTCCGGTTTCCTCCCACAGTCCAAAAACATGGATCAAGTCAATTGAATTCTCCAAATTGCCCCATATAGAGTGTGTCTGTGTGAGTGAGTGTGTGCCCAGCGATGGATTGGTGCCCTGTCCTGGGTCTATCTGCCCAGCGCCCGAGACGTTCTCCCCTGGATGGGCATGGGGAACCCCACCACGACCCTAATAGAGGATAAAGCGGGAGATAATGAATGAATGAATTACAGACTGTTGTCCATCTATTGTGGTCCCTTACCATTAACAGAACAAACAGCAGGATAAGTGCATATTGAGTTTGGTCATTATACTGATACGCCACCAGATGGCGGACGTGTCAGGAAGTAACTATAACACTCAACCTACATGCAGTACAGACGATCTCTATTATTAGAAATGATATTTAGCTATTGCACACTTACTAATTATAACTAGTCAACACGAATCATTAGTATAACTGTTTTAAGCAGCCCACAGTACACTCTGGTACAGTCAATCACATATAGAATAGCACGACATTGTTACTACGTTAAATCGAAAGATAACACTTACTTTAAAAACAGATACTTCTGAGGGATTTTAAACAGTGAACTACAGATTCTCTTTTATCCCAAAGTGATCCGTGTTGTCGAAGCAGTCACTTCCCGGAGATCTGCTGCTGCATGCCCCGCCCCTAAACCTACCTATTCACCCACGTTTCTTTGTCGCCCCCTGCTGGTGATCGTTATCCTACGTTTTCATTCTAACTATTAAATAACTTCTCACATAGAAATGTAAAAAAGTGACTCAACAAAAGGTCGAAAAATAACATAGACATTATCATATGTGTCTTTACATTATACTTTGTATATTATTTATATACAAAGTATTTATTACACAAAGTCATTTTACATTGTACGAATGTAGAACATACTGTGTTTAGAGTCTTTGTGAATTTGAACAGATTGACAGACACTGGTCAAATATTACACATAATAAGGTGACTCTGATCTTCAAATACAATCGCTTGTGTGTAGCTGACAGACAAGTGTACAGATATTTTGAGGGTAGGTTCTCAACTCAAAAAAGAGTACCAATTGCAAAAAGTATTCATTAAAAAAAATCACAGTATTATATTCAATGTATGTTTATTTTCGTTAACATAACCAATACAAATCTAATCAAATAACTAAAATGATCAAATTGCATAAATAAATGAGCTCAGCACTTCAAGAGGACTAAATGGAGGAGGAGGGAGGGAGGAAGAAAGGGACAAGGAGATTTGGGGCGGAATTCTCACATAAACTCAAAATAAATGCCCGTCAGATATCAAAACACTCTTGGGGGAATTTATGATAGAGAGGGTAATTTGCATTTTAGATTATTGATAAATGAATTGCTGTGCAATGGCTATGGCTCATGGCTTTGAGGAAGTCGGTTACAGGACTTTAAGATCATCATACTTTGCAGAGCACAAGCAACTAGTAATTTGTGTATGTATTTCTCACTGTTCCCCACTGGTCTACACTGTTCCGCAGTGTTCCCCACTGCTCCCCAATATTCTGCAATGTTCCGTACAGTTTCACACTTTTCCCCACTGTTTCATACTGCTCCCCACTGTGCAGCAGTTTCACACTGTTCCGCACTGTTCCCCACTGTTCTACATTGTTCCGCACTGTTCCACACTATTCCCCACATTCCCCACAAACAATGGACATTCCATCTGTTTCCTGCAATTACTCAAACTATCATTCATTCATTCATTCATTCATTATCTCCCGCTTTATCCTCTATTAGGGTCGCGGTGGGGTTCCCCATGCCCATCCAGGGGAGAACGTTTCGGGCGCTGGGCAGATAGACCCAGGACAGGGCACACACTCACTCACTCACTCACTCACACACACTCTCTATATGGGGCAATTTTTTGGAGAATTCAATTGACTTGATCCATGTTTTTGGACTGTGGGAGGAAACCGGAGAACCCGGAGGAAACCCACGCGGACACGGAGAGAACATGGAAACTCCACCCAGATGGGGATTCGAACCGGGAATCCCTAGCGCTGAGAGGCGAACCACTAACCACTAAGCCACCGTGTCGCCTCAAACTATCATTACTTACTAAATATCATTACAAAAGTAAAAACAAAACATTACACTCCTTAGTAAGGAAAGTAGCTATTGCCTGTCCTAAAAGTCATGAGAGGTCACTGAATGATGTTATTAACTTTGCATAAGAGTCAATTTGTGTATTTGAAGCTGTAAAATAAACTAATAATATTTTGGGGAAAAATAACTGAGTAAAAAACAACCAAAATATGTCAAAACTACAAATAAACACTCGTTTCTATGTTTTATAAATCGTCTAATGTCCACAGAGTATAACAGAACATTCCTAAAAATTTGGAATGTTGAAAGTGGTGGTTGTAGCGATAAAACTAAAGGAAGATCACTTAGAATGTCTGATCAGTTGTGTTCAGACAAAGCTCAGGTAGAATTGCAGAACACTTTTGCAAATTGTCAGACAATTATTTAGGATTCCAAAAAACGTTCAGGTAATAGAAATGTGTATTAGAAACCAGCCTGTGCATCATGCAAAGCGAGGAGAAATATCCCATAATGAACAGAACCATTATCATCAAAAACCTGCACATTTCAATTGACATTCTGGCTCTTTTCGACACCTTCTCTGCTTTTGGGAATATCTGCTCATGCAAGGTTTGTACTTCAGAATCTGTGTAAGTCTAAATGTGTGTGCTATATGAATATCATTTTATACTTACATTATATTTGTCTTTCCAAATGTTTTATTGCAGGTGCTGTGTGATAAGAGAATTTCTAAGAGATATGGATTTGTGGAGTATGAAAGTGTAGAAGCAGCAGAGACAGCCACCCAAAGGTCAAATGGGATGCTGGTGAATGACAGAGAAGTGTAAGTTGTTTCATCTATGGCAAATTCCATCAACATAACTTGTACTTGAAGTGATGGGGTAATTATTATACTGTCTCAGTCTAATTCGATCGACGTATTGGGCAACCCTGCTCTAAGGTATATATCAGCTCCAGGCCTTGAAAACATGAATGATATTTTTCAGATACCCCACATGTTTCTCCGTTATTCACAAGCAACAATATGGATGTGATAATTTCTGGTGTGAGGTAAATGGGTACTTTTCTGCCACATTTTCCTCGGACTTCAATTCGTTGTGTGTCTCTGAGTAGATATGAATTGAGTATCATTTTGGAAACCCATCCTGCGCTTCTTTGATTAAAAATCTTCTGCATTTTTCTCCAACTTTTATTTACATCCTCAGTAAAAGGTAGAAGCTCTGGTTTGTTCCATTTAGACACTGTTTTTAAAGCACAGGTCGACACACTTTCATTCCACTTTGTGCCATAGAGATTCTTAAATTCTTCTCTACATCATGATATGGAGATAAAATTAGCTGTTGTATCATGCTCTAACGATGAGAATGTCACCATGTAAAAGGAACAATTGAGGTTCCAAATGAGCTGGCCAATCAGGTACAGCCTTTTTCCCAGATGGGAGGTTGTTTTGGGGACTTCATATTTCAAGCCGCAATCAAGTAATGATGAGGGATGGGTGATCATGGTAAGACTAAGGCAGAAAAAGGGACAGTTCTGACTCTTATTACCAAGTGGCTGTGTCTTTGATCATTTTATTCTATTCAAACAGAAATTTGTCTAAATTAGTTATCTGAATCTGTACTTCTTATTGCATTATAATGTATTTAATAAAACAAGAATTGTTGAAAATATGTTATTTATAGTAATATTAATATGATAAATACTT
This sequence comes from Corydoras sp. C115, assembly GCA_019802505.1. Classification (NCBI taxonomy): domain Eukaryota; kingdom Metazoa; phylum Chordata; class Actinopteri; order Siluriformes; family Callichthyidae; genus Corydoras; species Corydoras sp. C115. The sequence goes on along the minus strand of JAFMOC010000076.1, from coordinate 1,560,657 downwards.
GTATTTTAAGTCTAAAATCATACACACACTGCTTTTTTATGAACCCTGGGGAATCACTTTGACACACAAAGGTTATAAACACACACACACACACACACACACACACACACACACACACACACACACACACACACACACACACACACACACACTTATAATTCTGGTTTTTGACCTTGTGGAGACTTTTGACAAAATTCAGGAAAATGTTGCCAGACACTTTAAAATTAAATTTTTCTTGCTTGTACCCGTGGGGACCCAGGAGCAGGTATCTAATTAATCAATACAGCATGTCTGCTTCTGTTGTGTAAGACAATAATGGTGATTTATTTATGTTATTTATTTTAAATTATTTTTAATATTAATGGTATGATATTATACCGTGCTTTAGATCACCATGAACATGCATGTTCCGGAGATTCTCACAGCCGATTATAAGCTGATTATAAGTGAATCTGTCTCTATTTGTTTGAGTTTTTTTAATGTTTTTTCAACTGGTTAGGTTTAAACGCAACACTCAGCAAATGACAGAATGCCTTTAAAAAATCTGCATAATATTTAATTTAATATTAGGCTAAAAAGTTTAAAAGTGTGTTTAAACTCTCTTCTTCAATCAGCTGAGCGAGCTATGGACACCCTGAAGTGCACCAGAATTATGGACCAGTCTTTGTCCATTATGCGAAGCAAGCAGAAATATCCCAAGAATGGAACAGAAACCATCATCATCAAAAACCTGCACAGTTCAATTGACATTCTGGCTCTTTTCAACACCTTCTATGCTTTTGGGAAGATCTGCTCATGCAAGGTTTGTTCTTTAGAATGTGTGTAAATCTGATTTGTGCTATAAGAATATCATTTTACACTTACATTATATTTGTCTTTCCATATGTTTTATTGCAGGTGGTGTGTGATAAGAGGAGTTTTAAAAGATATGGCTATGTGGAGTATGAAAGTGTAGAAGCAGCAGAGACAGCCATCCAAAGGTTAAATGAGATGCTGCTGAATATCAGAGGAGGGTAAGTTGTATCATCTATGGTGAATTCCATCAACATAATTTTTACTTGAAATGATGATGTAATTAATATACTATCTGAAATCTAATTTAAAGACTGCCTAAGATTGTAGAAGTATTTGTTCACACCTGTTTATACAGAGACCACAATTCCTGCATGTTTACTGAGAAGAATAATGTGAATTATATGAGTTAAACTAATAATGAAACTCATTCATTCATTATCTCCCGCTTTATCCTCTATTAGGGTCGCGGTGGGGTTCCCCATGCCCATCCAGGGGAGAACGTCTCGGGCGCTGGGCAGATAGACCCAGGACAGGGCGCCAATCCATCGCTGGGCACACACTCACTCACTCACACAGACACACTCTATATGGGGCAATTTTGAGAATTCAATTGACTTGATCCATGTTTTTGGACTGTGGGAGGAAACCGGAGAACCCGGAGGAAACCCACGCAGACACGGGGAGAACATGGAAACTCCACCCAGATGGGGATTCGAACCGGGAATCCCTAGCGCTGAGAGGCGAACGTGCTAACCACTAAGCCACCGTGCCGCCAACTAATAATGAAACTAATAATGAAAAACTAACAAGTGTGCTGACTATGTCTTAGGTCTGTCGAACATTTCAACTCAAGTGAGACAGAGGCAGCAGCACAAGCTGATGAGTTTACCAGTATTTATGTTAAAAACATCAGGGAGGACGTGGACGAGCAAGAGCTAACACAGGTTTTTAGCAAGTTTGGTAAGAATCTGTGACAACACCACTGACTATAACACAAAACAATATCAATGAACTATGATCAGTGATTATAGATCAGACTTTTATAGATTATTATAGATTATTATAGATCAGGATTAATCTAATTTATTTTCACACAATTTTATTTTGTGTGTGTGTGTGTTTGTGTGTGTGTGTGTGTTTTGCTTCTGGGGTTGGATGTTTCAGGTACAGTCCTAAATGCTCGTGTTATTTTGTGAACTTTGAGAGGTCTAAAGATGCTCAGCAGGTAAATGTTTATCTCTGTGATATGTTTTATTTTTAAGTGGTGAATTGTTTAGTTTAAGTTTTTGCTCTTTCTACACAACCGGATTATGACTTGTAATATTCATTTTGTATGTGTTCAGGCTGTGAATGAGATGAATGAAACGATCTTGTATGGAATAGGGAGTGGTAGCTCAGTGGTCAGGGTGTTGGACTATCAATCTAAAGATTGTCGGTTCAAATCCAAGGTCCACTGAAGTTACCAATGTGGGTCCTTGAGCAAGACCCTTAACCCTCATTGCTCCAGGGATGTTGTGATTAACCCTGTGCTCGCCTTGTAAGTCGCTTTGGATAAAAGCGTCTGCTAAATGACCAAAATGTAAATGTAATGTAAAATGTAATGCAGCTGTATGTGAGCCGAGCTCTGACAAAAGAGGAGAGTTATAATCAAACTCAGACTCATCACAGCCACCAGCATGTACAATATGCCAAATGAGGTCAAGGTCAAATGAGATGCTGCTGAATAAGAGAGGAGTGTAAGTTGTTATAATCAAAACAAAGCAAAAGATCATTTTAAGTACTTTTAAGTGGTGAATTTTAAATTGTAAATGAGATGCATAAAAAGATCCTGAATGCAGCTGTATGTGATTCGAGCTCTGAAAAAAGTAAAAAGGTATAATATGACTCAGAATCCCCACAGCCATGTTTAGTAATCCATGTGGCGTGTGTGGCAGCCACAATTTTGTTTGTTTTTTGTTCCAATGGGAAAGTTTCCTGGGTATTTTCCCGGCATGCATTTTGGGGCGCGAATAAAAGTGGGGGCATGGTTGCATTCGTTGAGTGTGTGTGTGTGAGTAGGTGTTACATGAAGATGCTGGCAATAAAAGGACTATTGTGCAGAAAATGTCTACCCCGATTGTTGTCAGATTTGGTGAGTTACGGGAGACAGAGGTGGTTGGTGCGAGTAGGCTACCTCTGCAGGAACCCGAACCAAATGGTCGAGAGTATGCAGTGGGCAAAACCCCAATTTAACCCAAGCCTCAATGATCACGGGTGACTATGTCAGACTAATGGGGTGCAGGAGACTGTCCATTGACTGTGGGAGTGGGCCGTTCATGCACAACGTCTGGAAGGGCCCCATTTGTGACACGAGGAGGAAGGACAGAAACAGGCAAGTTTGCCCTGCTTCTCCCCTGGATCTACTTTAGAGACTTAATGTTAGTGATTATAAATTATCCCAAGTTTATTATACACTTAATAATTCATTCATTCATTCATTCATTATCTCCCGCTTTATCCTCTATTAGGGTCGCGGTGGGGTTCCCCATGTCCATCCAGGGGAGAACGTCTCGGGCGCTGGGCAGATACACCCAGGACAGGGCACCAATCCATCGCTGGGCACACTCACAAAGACACACTCTAACCACCGCCAAGGAGAATTCATTTAGATTAAAGTAATTTAACACGCTATAGGGGTGTTTTTTTATTTTTATTTTATTTTATTTAGCTTGTTCTAGTTTAGCTGAAAGCTCGGCTAAACGGACACAACCGTTTATTCCAAATATCGCAATTCAGAGAAAATAGTATACTGTGTAGGAGCCCAACGACTCTGTACTTTTATTCTAAAAAATAGGGCACTAAAAAAGGGGGTAACCCGCCAATTGAGATCAGGCCTTTAGCTTTGCGAACATTTTTGGGGAGGGACAACGGAAGTGAGGCGGTTCATCCTAAAACCACGCCTTATTCCCCAAACAACTCCACTCGGGATTGGGGTTATTATTTATGTTTGTTGTTGTTTCTTTTGAGAGACACGCAAAACAATGAGTTATACATTATGTTTGTGAAATAACGACGTAATGACGGCCCGCTATACGGCATTCCCTGTCAGTTTGGACCCGCTGAGGCAGCTGCCAGTGAGGACGGCGGCGGCGGTGCTTGCAACTGTGATTCTCTTCAAGTATTTATTTAGCTGTCCGTGTGTGAGCGCGGAGGAAACGCTGCTGCACTGCTGGTTGTACTTACTGCTGCCCACAGTCAGCAGCTTCTTCGTGCTGCTGGTGCTGGACACGCAGCTGCTGAAGCTGTGTCAGTGCTGGCTGTGGAGGAACAGGAGGAGCTGCCGTCCTTCCATCAGGAGCCGCTACGTCTGCTCTGTGCTCTGCAGGCTTTTCCTCCGCGTCCTGTACGCGTCGGGATTGTGGATCGTGGTTGCTTTTCTGGATGGAAGTTGGTACGTCTGCATCCGGACTGTGGCTGCAGGCAAAGCGGGGGAACAACTCGCATGCAAGGAAACTCCAACTCAACAAGAAGCAGAGGAGCTGAGAAAATACAGCAGCGAGTCGCGGGTATGTGAACTGGCAAAGGGGTGTTCTGATCGCATTATGGGAGAATCCCAATCTGGGTGGAGTTTCCATGTTCTCCCCGTGGCTGCGTGGGTTTCCTCCGGGTTCTCCGGTTTCCTCCCACAGTCCAAAAACATGGAGTTCTTCAAATTGCCCCATATAGAGTGTGTGTGTGGGAGTGAGTGTGTGCCCAGCGATAGATTGGCGCCCTGTCCTGGGTGTATCTGCCCAGCACCTGAAACGTTCTCCCCTGGATGGGCATGGGGAACCCCACCGCGACCCTAATAGAGGATAAAGCGGAAGATAATGAATAAATGAATGTTTTCGGTCCTGATTATGTCCTGTCATGTCACATATACCAAACACACTCACGACGTTAAGATGTTAAAAATATTACGTTATAAATAACATTAAAAATATCAGCAAGTTTTTAAACATAAATAAAAAACCTAATTTATACTATACAGCATTCCAAAATGTCACATGATCATTTATAATTTATAATGTCACATGATCATTTATAATGGATCAAGTCAATTGAATTCTCCAAATTGCCCCATATAGAGTGTGTCTGTGTGAGTGAGTGTGTGCCCAGCGATAGATTGGCGCCCTGTCCTGGGTGTATCTGCCCAGCACCTGAAACGTTCTCCCCTGGATGGGCATGGGGAACCCCACCGCGACCCTAATAGAGGATAAAGCGGAAGATAATGAATGAATGAATGTTTTCGGTCCTGATTATGTCCTGTCATGTCACATATACCAAACACACTCACGACGTTAAGATGTTAAAAATATTACGTTATAAATAACATTAAAAATATCAACAAGTTTTTAAACAAATAAAAAATCTAATTTATACTATACAGCGTTCCAAAATGTCACATGATCATTTATAATTTATAATGTCACATGATCATTTATAATGGATCAAGTCAATTGAATTCTCCAAATTGCCCCATATAGAGTGTGTCTGTGTGAGTGAGTGTGTGTGAGTGAGTGAGTCCGAAAACATGGATCAATTCATCCGTTATCCTCCGCTTTATCCTATGTTAGGGTCCCATCCAGGGAAGAACGTCTCGGGCGCTGGGCAGATACACCCAGGACAGGGCGCCAATCCATCGCTGGGCACACACGCACTTACACAGACACGCACACATACACACTCTATATGGGGCAATTTTGGAGAACTCAATTGACTTGATCCATGTTTTTGGACTGTGGGAGGAAACCGGAGAACCCACATGGACACTCCACCCAGATGGGGATTCGAACCGGGAATCTCTAGCGCTGAGAGGGGCGAACGTGCTAACCACTAAGCCACCATGCCACTCATGGATCAATTGAATTCTCCAAATTGCCCCATATAGAGTGTGTTTGTTGTGTCTGTGTGAGTGTGTGCCCAGCAAAAGATTGGCGCCCTGTCCTGGGTGTATCTGCTCAGCGCCCGAAACTTTCTCCCCTGAATGGGGAGATATATTTTGTCATTCAGCAGACACTTTCATCCAAAATTTATATCATTTCCACAAATGAGAGAACAACACAAGTATGTGCATGTCCATATATGTATGTGTGTGTGTATAATATTAGTGTACATGTTTTATTAGCAATTTTATTTGGTAAATTTGAAGTGGACTTATTAATAATAATGTTACTAACATATCAAATGAAACCTGGCAAAAAATGTTTCATGATTAAGAACTTAAATCTTTATACTATACAACAGGCTTAAAATACCAAACATAAAAACAGGTAATTTCTGTAGTTATTTTAGTAAAGTAATTATGGTGTTTTAATAAATTTGTTAAATTATCAGGGCACCTTTGTGTTTATATAATAATAGTTAATCCAGATAAAAAGTTGGTGATTCAGCATTTCACAATATTAATAAAACATGTTGCTTATCCTAAAACAAGAGGCTCAACTGTGAATGAAGAAGCCAATGTAAAGAAGGAATTTAGGAGCTTACAGAAATTTTCTGTTCCCCAGGGTAAAAAAAAATAATTCACATTACAGAATCGCTGCTGAAAAGCATCATGTGATGCTTTTAATCTGCTAATTGATGAGGATGCACAAATTATACAGTGTACTTTGCAGCGCCAATTCACACACCCAGTCATACACCTTTTAGGTCATAATGTGCTTAAAATAATATTAACTTTTTAATTAAACAATAATTGGCCAAAGGGTGTATTTAAATGTGGATTTAATGCAGTAAAATCCATTCCCATGCTTGATGAATACTGTTTTCGGTCCGGGCGGCACGGTGGCTTAGTGGTTAGCACGTTCGCCTCTCAGCACTAGGGATTCCCGGTTCGAATCCCCATCTGGGTGGAGTTTCCATGTTCTCCCCGTGGGTTTCCTCCGGGTTCTCTGGTTTCCTCACACAGTCCAAAAAACATGGAGTTCTCCAAATGCCCCATATAGACCCAGCGATAGATATCTGCCCAGTACCTGAAACGTTCTCCCCTGAATGGGCATGGGGAACCCCACCGCGACCCTAATAGAGGATAAAGCGGAAGATAATGAATGAATGAATGTTTTCGGTCCTGATTATGTCCTGTCATGTCACATATACCAAACACACTCACGACGTTAAGATGTTAAAAATATTATGTTATAAATAACGTTAAAAATATCAACAAGTTTTTAAACTTAAATAAAAAAATCTAATTTATACTATACAGCATTCCAAAATGTCACATGATCATTTATAATAGAGCTGCTCATTTAGCATTAACAGCAGAATTTGTGACCCTAGTTTAACCCAGAATAAATAAATACTAAGTGGAAAACTTTTGGTTGTGTAATTTTATGTATGTCTTTTCAAATAAAAATAGAGATTTTACTGATGTTTTTTCTTTGTGTTTGTACCAGATTATCGGTTTGTTCCTCATTTTGGGCTTTTGCTTTCTGCTAACGATAAGTTCCTTCATTAAGATGTGCCAGAAGCCATACTACAAGGCTCTATTTGAGCTGTATGTGGAGCAAGAGACAGCAGCCATGCTGGAGGAGAAGCTGCATGAGCAGGCAGTGGAACAAGCCAAGCTTCTGAGTGAAAGTGTATTACATTGTGTTCAAAATCCACATGTTATTAATAGTGATGGTGCAGGTCAACATGGACAGTACCACCCTCTAACTGAGAGTGAGGAGAATATGTGGAGGACAATTTCCCACCCTGCATTTCACCTACATGAAATGAGGACCCATCCCTAAGATTTCATTTGTAAAGGCAAATCTTACATAAGTAAAACCTTCAACTTTATTTTTGATAATTTCAAGATAAAGATTTAGTTGCATGAAACTATTAAAAGCGTTGCTGAATTAAAGCACAACAAAGTTGTTGTGTAAAACAAGACAGGTAAAGCAGTTTAGGGGTAGTTCTATTATCTTGGTGCCATCTGATGTGAGAGCAGGCGTTTTTTTTTTTTCTGAAAACAGCTTTAAATTATCCAGTGTTAAATATTTATAAGGAGTTTACCGTGAATTGCTAGAAGTAAAAAAAATAATTTAGGGTATTTTTTTTTATAGAAGTGTTTTTTTTTGTCCCAGTCTAGTGTTGAATGTTTTTGACTGTCATCAATGCCAGACAAGAGTTAATATGATACTTAAGATGAGATAAGTAATATAGGCAGTATTAAGTAAATTTTAACAACTGCAATAAGTGCATATATTTTATCTTTAAAAAATTCTGAGCATCCAAAACATTGCTACGCTGGTTCTGTTAACCTCATGTCACTGTAAAATGAAAATAATGGGATTTTACATAAAGGTATACAGAAGCTTTAAAAATCTGAATCTGAATTTAGTATTGGGAAGGGTTTTGGATTTCTTGCTCTGTATTGTGTAATTTGATTAGGAATTATATACAGTTCCTCCAAGTAGTATCCAACCCCCTGCAGATTTTGCAGGTTTACACAACTTGGCCTTGTGACATTTGGACTGTAGATCAGCCTGGACGTGTGAAATGCACTGCAGCAAAAATGAATGTTATGTATTTGTTTATTATTTTGTTAAATTGTGAAAAGTTTAATTAAAGGGTCAATTATCATTCAACCCCTCAAACCACAAGACTTTCGTTTGGTTCCATCAAGTATTAAGATGTAATTGAGGCATAAAGAACAATGAGCTTCACATGCTTGGATTAATTATCTACTTTTTCCCAACTTTTCTGACTATAAAAGCCCCATCCCTAACTTGTGAACAGCAGACATGCATGGTCAACATGGGAAAGACTAAGGAGCATTCTAAGGCCATCAGAGACCAAATCGTGGAAGGTCACAAGGCTGACAAGGGATACAAAACCGTTTCCAAGGAGTTGGGCCTACCTCTCTCCATCGTTGGGAGCATCATCCAGAAGTGGAAGGCTTATGGAACTACTTAACCTTTAACCTTTCATGGCCTGGACAGCCAAGTTTTTTCCCATACCGAGGCCAGGCTTGTCAAAGCTGACCCAACAACAAATCGACAACAAATCAACAACAAATCGATAAAATCGATTATGAAAAGTGTCGACAACGAATTTCATTATCGATTCGTTGTGTCGCACGATTAACGCGTTACCCAAAATGTCGTAACCGCCTACATCACCTGCAGTGCTGAAAAAAATAATGAGAGGCTTGAACAGAATGAGGCAGAGCAGAGGTGGAATCTACGAAACAAGTCTAACAAAGTTGAATAAACTCTACAAATAAAACATGGCAACTCACAAAAAAAGGTTCGGCTAAAATCATCAAAATTGTGGGTGCTTCACACAACTAAAGAACTTGTAACATGCAAACTTTGCGAAAATGATTTGACCTGCACGGAAGCACCTTGGTGATGATACACTACCTGAAACATATTGGAGTCACCGATGAGGATGTGGGTGCTCAACAGCAGAGTAAATCACTACGATATCACAAGTTTTTTTAGTTTTGAAGTGAATTAACATAAGGGTGTTGACCTTAACCCAATTGAAACCTTGTGGAAGGAGCTCAAGATCAAAGTCCACATGAGATGCAAAAAGAACCTAGACAACTTGTAGAAGATCTGCATGGAGGAGTGGGCCAAGATTAATCAAGAAACTGGTGCTGGCCTGGTCTTATAAAAACAGATTAATAGTTTGCAAACAAGGGCTGTTCTTAAATCTAGTGGGTTGTATAATAAGTAACCCATAAACCAGAAGTTTACATACACCCTATAAAAAGTCACATGTGCATTTTTTTTTCTCACTGTCTCACATGAAATCAGAATAAACTCTATGTGTTTTACATCAATTAGGATTACCCAAAATATTTCTAATTGCTAACTGCCAGAATAATGAGAGAGAGAATTTTTAAGTCAAAGTCTAAAGTTTAAATACATTTCATTAGTATTTGGTACTGTTGCCCTTAAACTGTATGACTGGGGTCATATATATCATATATCCTTCCACAAGCTTCTCACTGTAGTTGGCAGGAATTTTGGCCTATTCCTCCTGACAGAACTGGTGTAACTGAGCCATGTTTGTAGGCATTGCTCGCACATGCCCTTTTAGCTTTGCCCATACATTTTTGATAGGATTAAGATAAGGGCTTTATGATGGCCACTCCAACACATTTACTTTGTTATCCTTAAGCCACTTTGTAACCAGTTTGGCACTATGCTTTGGGTCATTGTCCATTTGGAAGAACCATTTGTGCCCAAGCTTTAACTTCCTGGCTGATGTCTTGAGATGTTGCTTCAGTATTTCCACATAATGTTCTTTCCTCATGATGCCATCTATTTTGTGAAGTGCACTAGTCCTTCCTGCAGCCAAACAACCCCACAACATGATGCTGCCACCCCCAAGATTCATAGCTGGGATGGTGTTCTCAGGCATGCAAGGTGATCTCCTTTTTCCTCCAAAAGCAACGATGGTCATTATGGCCAAACAGTTCAATTTTAGTTTGGTCAGACCACAGGACATGTCTCCAAAAATTAAGGTATTTGTCCCTGTGTGCATTTGCAAACATTAATCTGGCTTTTTTATGTTTCTTTTGGAATAATAGGTACTCGTTTCAATGTGGATAATGACACACTCTTACCAGCTTCAGCCAGCATCTTCAGAAGGTCTTTTGCTTTTGTTCTTGGGTTGATGTGCACATTTTGGACCAAAGCACGTCCATCTCTGGGACATAGAACCCGTCTCCTTCCTGGCTGGACATACACATCTTGTTTGTACTTGCGTATAATTGTTTGTACAGATGAACGAGGCACCTTCAGGCATCTGGAAATTGTACCCAAGGATGAACCAGAATTGTGCAAGTCCACAATTCTCTTCCTGATATCTTGGCTGATTTCTTTCCACTTTCCCATGATGTTACACAAAGAAGCAGTGTGTTTCAGAGTGTCTTAAAATACATCAACAGTTGTGTCTCCACTTAACGCAGATGTTGCCAATAAACCAGAAGCTTCCAAAGACATGACATCATCATATGGGCTGTCTCAAATTGTTTAAAGGCATAGTAATCTTAGTGTATTTACACTTTTGACAAAAGTAAAAAAAAAATTACCTTAAAAAATTCTCTCTCATTATTCTGGCAGTTAGCAAATAGAAATCTGATTTCATGTGAGACAGTGAGGAAAAAATGCACATGTGTCTTTTTATATAGTGTATGTAAACTTCTGGTTTCAACTGTATATATATATATATAATTTAACTGATCAACTTATGTTGGGCTCTAACTTATTTGCAACTTCTTAAGTTTGCAAAATCTGCAGGGGGTTGAATATTACTTGGATGGACTGTATGATGCAGTGCTGTTATATTATGGTGAACTCAAATAAGTCTGTCCCTAAACTTGTACTAGTGGTAAGGAAATAAAATATTTTCTCAAAAACAGTATTTTCTGGCATTTTTTTCAACTTCAATAGGTAGCTGTGAAGAAACAGAAAATAATTACTTCTGCTGTACATCAATTTGCCACTCACAGACACAAACACACATTTTCTCAGTTTTTGCTAATTTCCCGATAGTTGATTTACTTTAAGACTTAAAAATATTAAGTATGAATATTACTAGGACGGTCTGTTTAAGTCCTAGCTATCTTATTAGTTTAAAACATTTGTCTTTCAAGCCTACAACATTTTTATTCAGACACTTGATTAAGTGTTTACAGTTAAATACTAATGTTCAGTAGTTTTTTAATTGCTTTAATTAATTACAATTTAGGTTTCATTATGATGTTTCAACTCTTCTGGGTGTCTTTGTATGATTTTTTGACCATTTATCCCGAAGTGGATCTGTGAGGTCAGATATTAATGTTGGATGAGAAGGCCTGGTTCACAGTCTCCACTATAATTTATCTTAAATGTGTTCTTTCTCATTGAATTCAAGACTCTTTGTAGACCTGTCAAGTTCTTTAAGATCAAACTTTGTGCCCTGTTGAACAGTCACATTGAAAGAGGAATCTCTAAACTGTTCCCACAAGTTGGGAGCATGAAACTGTCCAAAATCATTTCACTAAAACAAACCCAAATACAAATCTTAATTCCCTAAACACAATTCCAAACTATAATTCCCAATTCACCAAAATTGGCACCAGTGGAAAAATGGAAACATTTCCAAAAATGCTGTAAGTCCAAGCTTTTCAATCAAAATCCTGGGAAGAAATGGTTTGCAAAAAAGCACTACAACAGAAAACTAGTACATTATCTAGAACTGGAGCAGACAGACCGCAGTTGACCACTGAAGACACTTTCTGTGTGCATTGTGTCAAGTCCAAAGTATCTGTGTAGACTATCAATAACTACAATGCTTCCCCATTATACTGGTCTGTCAACCGGTCCACCTCAACCAGCACTGCTGCCTACTCAGGATTCCAGTAAGCAGCAGTCCCTGCAGCTTGCTCTTTCACCAGGGTATTGCACAGTCATGCCCCTTATATGGCCCAATCAGATTGCATTTACACTATACTAAACTATTCTTTATACTAAACAACATTTGAATGGCTAGTAAAAAAAAAAAAAACATGATAACAGAACTTTTTCATTGACTGAATAAATCAATGAAGATTTCAGTCAAATAAGAAAATTAAGTCGCCCAAACTGTTATTCTTTGTTATTTAATTAAACATTTTAAGTTTGGGTTAGTCAATAACGTGTGTTGAAACAACATTTATAATTTTTTATGCCACTTACTCCAAAGAATGCCTTTTTATGTAATAAAATGTATATTCAATATGCCTGTATTCTTTAAATCCCCACCATGTAAGGACAAATCACTGCTTCTTTTAATATTCCATGTTTATTGAAATATTCACTCACATTAACACATTATTTATAAATTATTGTGTTACATGTGTTATTTTTTTTAAATGTATTTGTTATGGTTCTGTGTAATTGAAGGTTCTTCAATTTTTACTCTTCAGAAATGTCCTATAAAACTGCGATCCTCTAGGCACATTTAATTTACTGTGTGGTAAAAAAAAAAAAAAAACACCATTTGAGATAAAACCAGCTTTTCATTTAGGTGTTTTGACAGAAAACATTCCCCCATCATGTCGCTCAAAAATAACTAGTGTTCATGGATTAACATTTTTTATCGCAATCACGATGAAATTATTAATAAGCCATTTCTTTTTTTTCCTCATGCCCATCCAGGGTAGAAATTTTCGTGCGCTGGGCAGATACACCCAGGCCAATCTATCGCTGGGCACCACACAATCACACTCTTATATAGAGCAATTTGTAGAATTTAATTGACCGTGATCTATGTTTTTTGGTTGTGTGAGGAAACCTGGAGGAAACCCACACGGACATGTGAAAAGATGGAAACGCCACCCAGATTGGGATTCGAACTGAAAATGCGTAATGCTGCGAGGCAAACGCGCTAACCACTGTTGATGCTGCCCGGCTGCTCAGGGTGGATGAGTCCCCCCACTGAGTTTTGGTCCTCCCAAGGTTTCTTCCGTAAAATAACAACACAACAGGGAGTTTTTTCTTGCCACTGTCACTTCAGCTTGCTCTTTGGGGGTTTAAAGGCCTGTAAAGCTGCTTCGTGACCATATGCTATTGTAAAAAGCGCTATATAAATTAATTACTTCAACTTGAACCACATTTGGACTGGTTTAATCGGACCCTTTAGCCTAAACCCAAACCCCACCATAGTCCACGAGCAGTGGTGTGCAGGTTTCACTTATAATAGTGATTATTATCCTCTGGTTTCTCCGGTTTCCTCCCACAGTCTAAAAACATGGTTTAAGTCAAATGAATTCTCTAAATTACCCCATATAGAGTGTGTTTGTGTGTGTGTCTGTGTAAGTGAGTGTTTGCCCAGCAATAGATTGGCACCCTGTCCAGGGTGTATCTGCCCAGCGCCCGAGACATTCTCCCCTGGGTGGGCATGGGGAATGCCCCCGCGATCCTAATAGGGGATAAAGCAGAAGATAATGGATGGATTTTTCCGGGGCCAGCTTCGTGGTATCAACGGGGTTCGGTATTGTCGGTTTCATCCTGCACGTCTTCGCGTTACATACAGGGATGGTCAAAAAAGATTTTAGATCAGTGGAGGAAGCTAATGGGCAGTAGGTAAACTCTTGTTGGTTCTCCGGCTCTGGGCTCTAATGATTTTGTGGCTGGGTGACTTTTAATGCTACATCGGTGCAGAATTAAGTTCTCTTTTGGTTCGCTGCACTAACCAGGTTATTAGGCAATAGTTGCATTGTTGGTTCACAGAGGGTTAATTTTTCAAGTCTCAATGAATACTGATATACAAGGCTATATTATAGTTTGAATTGTCCTGCCTCTGTAGTATTACCTCATTATATATCTTTTGTTCTTCATTTTCATATTAATTTATTCATTCATTATCTTCCGCTTTGTCCTATATTAGGGTCACAGGGGGGTTCCTCATGCCCATCCAGGGGAGAACGCCTCAGGCGCTGGGCTTATTAATTTATATCTTACATTATTTTTATTTAATCAGTGCGTAGCCATGTACCCCATACTCACGAAGCACCTCCCACAGAATACCCCGAGGGACACAGTCTAAAGCCTTCTCCAGATCTACAAAGCACATGTAGACCGGTTGGCAAACTCCCATGAACCCTCGAGGATCCTGGAGAGAGTAAAGAGCTGGTCCAGTGTTCCACGACCAGGACGAAAACCACACTGCTCCTCCTGGATCCGAGGTTCAACTATCAGTCGAACTTTCTTCTCCAGTACCCCTGCATAGACTTTGCCGGGGAGGCTGAGGAGAGTAATTCCCCTGTAATTGGAACACACCCTCCGGTCCCCCTTTTTAAAAAGAGGCACCACCACCCCCGTCCAGAGGCCCTGCCCCGATGACCATGCAATGTTGAAAAGGCGCGTCAGCCAAGAATGCCCCACAACATCCAGAGCTTTGAGGAACTCTGGGCGGATCTCATCCACCCCTGAAGCCCTGCCACCAAGGAGCTCTCTGACTACCTTAGCAACTTCAGCCACAGTGATGGACAAGCCTCCTCCCTGGTCCTCTAACTCTGCCTCCTCTCCGGAGGGCAAATTGGTGGGATTGAGAAGGTCCTTGATGTATTCCTTCCACCGCCTAATGACGTCCCCAGTCGAAGTCAACAGTGCACCACCCCCTCCACTATATACTGTGTTGGTGGCACACTGCTTTCCCCTCCTGAGTCGCCTGACAGTTTGCCTGAATCTTCTAGGAGCCAACCGAAAATCATTTTCCAAGGTCTCACCGAAATCCTCCCAGGCCCGGGTTTTTGCCTCTGCGACGCACGAAGCCGCAAATCGCTTGGCCTGTTGGTACCGGTCAGCTGCTTCTGGAGTCCCACAAGCCAACCATGCCTGATAGGACTCCTTCACCTTGACGGCATCCCTTACACGGGGTGACCACCACTGTTCGAGGGTTACCGCCACGACGGGCACCGACTTCCTTGCGACCACAGCTCCTGTCCGCCGCCTCAACAACGGAGGAACGGAACATGGCCCATTCAGGCCCATTCAACGTCCCCCACCTCCCCCGGAATGTGGTTGAAGCTCTGACGGAGGTGAGAGTTGAACATCCGTCTGACGGGTTCTTCTGCCAGACGTTCCCAGCAAACCCTCACTATGCGTTTAGGTCTGCCTGGTCTGACCAGCATCTTCCCCCGCCATCTGATCCAACTCACCACCAGGTGGTGATCAGTTGACAGCTTAGCTCCTCTCTTCACCCGAGTGTCCAAGACACATGGCTGCAAGTCCAATGACACAACTACAAAGTCAATCATTGAACTGCGGCCTAGGGCATCCTGGCGCCATGTGCACTTATCCTTGTGCTCGAACATGATGTTCATGATGGACAAACCGTGATTTGCACAGAAGTCCAACAACTGAACACCACTCGGGTTCAGATCAGTCAGTACCCGTTCCCCCACCTGAAGGCGTAGGGAAGCTACCCTCTCATCCACCGGGAAAAACCCCAACATGCACGCGTCAAGCCAGGGGGCCACGAGAAAGCCCACACCTGCCCGACGCCTCTCACCATGGGCAACTCCAGAAAAGAACAGAGTCCAGCCCCTCTCAAGGAGATTGGACCCAAAACCCGAGTTGTGCGTTGAGGTGAGCACGACTATATCTAGCTGGTATCTCTCGACCTCCCGCACAAGCTCAGGCTCCTTCCCTGCCAGTGAAGTGACGTTCCAAGTTCCGAAAGCCAATTTCAGCAACCGAGGATCGCGACGCCCATCCACACTGCACCGAACCCCTATTACTACCCCCCCCAGAGGTGGTGAGCCCATTTGAGGGGGAACCCATGTAGCTCCTTCGGGTTGGGCCCGGCTGGGCACCATGGGAAAGTGCCCGACCACCAGACGCTCGCTGTCGAACCCCATCCCCGGGCCTGGCTCCAGGGTGGGGCCCCGATAACCCTAAATCGGGCAGGGTACACGTATTCTTTATGTTTATTTTCATAGGGGGTTTTATTGGACCACTCTCTGTCTGGCCCGTCACCTAGGACCAATTTGCCTTGGGAGATACTGCCAGGCACCCAGGCACACTGCCCCAGACAACATAGCTCCTAGGATCATTCAAGCACGCAAACTCCTCCACCATGGTAAAGTGGTGATCCAAGGACGAGTATATATATATATATATATATATATATATATATATATATATATATATAGAGTGTGTCTGTGTGTAGTTTGTTATGTAAAAAGTGTTTTTGTGGTTGTAAGTTTATTGTATTGTTTTTTCAGTAAAAACTGAGGGGAAAAAAAGAATTACAAATCTTGTGATTTCTTTTTTTACATAATCATTATTTAAAAATAGTTTAAAAAATAGTGTCAGTATAGAGCAACTAAATGGTTTTAATGATTCTTGAAAGAAGTAGAGAAGGTCCTTGAAATCCAAGTAGCTTCTAACATCTCATGGTTCAGCATCCTCCAACTACACACAGTTTAAATATGACACAAGATTTTACGACACACAATTTTCAGACTTGCAACACTGATGGTTGTCCAGGTTGATTTAAAGTCACTGCAGGTAGTGGCGCTGCCTCCATTTTTGTACATGCTGTTCACTGTGATGAGTCTGAGTCTGATTATTATTCTCCTTTTTTGTCAGAGCTCGGGTCACATACAGCTGCATTCCATTCAGGATTGTTCCATTCATCTCATTCACAGCCTAAACCCATACAAAATGAATATTAAAAGTTATAATGCTGTTGTGTAGAAAAACCAAAAGCTTCATCTAATGTCATATCTAGCATTTAGGACTCTACCTGAAACATCCAACCCTAGAAGCAACACACACACACACACACACACACACACACACACACACACTGATCATAGTTCTTTGATACTGTTTTGTGTTATTTTCAGTGGTGCTAATACAGATTCTTACTGGACTTGCAGAAAACCTGTGTTACATCTTGCTCATCCAAGTCCTCCATGATGTTTTTAATAAAAATGTCGGTGAACTCATCGGGTTTTGCTGCTGCCTCTGTGTCACTTGAGTTGAAGAACACTTGTTAGTTTTTTGTTATTATTTTCTTTATCTAGTTCATAAATTCATCTACATTTACATTTAGTCATTTAGCAGATGCTTTTATTCAAAACGACTTCCAAATGACAACACCACAAGTCAGTAGTTAAGGAAGAACTCAGCTACACTGTAGAATTACAGTGTAATCATCTAGTCTAATAAATCTAACTAAGTTGACTTCATTCATTCATTCATTCATTCATTATCTTTCGGTTTATCCTATATTAGGGTTGTGGGGGGGGGGGGGGGTTCCCCATGTCCATCCAGGGGAGAATGTTTCGGGCGCTGGGCAGATACACCCAGGACAGGGCCCAAATCTATCCCTGGGAACACACACACAGACACACACACACTACATGGGGTAATTTGGAGAACTCAATTGACTTGATCCAAGGTTTTGGACTGTGGGAGGAAACCGGAGAACCTGGAGGAAACCCACGCGGACAGGGGGAGAACATGGAAACTCCACCCAGATGGGGATTTGAACCGGGAATCCCTAGCGCTGAGAGGCAAACGTGCTAACCACTAAGCCACCATGCCGCCCTGAGTTGACTTCATAACTGTAAAATTCACATTATTCTTCTCAGTAAACATGCAGTAATAGTTGTCTCTGAATAAACAGCTTTAGCAGATGCTTTTATCCAAAGCGACTTACAAAGCAATCACAGGGTTGGACACAGCATCCCTGGAGCAATGAGGGTTAAGGGCCTTGCTGCTGAAGGACCCAAATCGGTAACTTCAGTGGACCAGGGATTTGAACCCACAACTTTAAGTTGATAGACCAACACCCTAAACACTGAGCTACAATGCCCTCCTTCTTCAAAAATCTTTAAATTTGATTTCAGATACTTTAATATTTACACCATCACTTTAAGTACAATTAAGTCTATGGAATTTGCCATAGATGAAACAACTTACACTTCTCTGTCATTCCGCAGCATCCCATTTGACCTTTGGATGGCTCTCTTTGCAGTCTTTACCTGCAGTAAAACATATGGAAAACAAATATACTATAAATGTAAAATAATATTCATATAGCACAAACACTAAGGTTTACACATGATGAACAAACATTGTATGCCTAATATCTTACCATTAATATTAACACAAAAATACATGTGTATGTATGCTTGTGTATACCAGACACAGGTATGACTTGATTATGTTCTAGCATATATTTTTTTTAATTAAAAATCTTGTGTATGATGTTAATTTGTTCACATATATGTTGAAGGAATGAACATTTGCTGTTTTGCCTGTCATGGTATTCTTACTTTCTTTCTTTTCTTTCAACTGTAAGTTGTATGTGTGGCTTTGTTTTTGTAACAGTTAAATATGATTGGGTAATGACTTGGAGTGCTATTTTATCTACAGGAGCTCTTATTACTTGGTTTGGAGTTCTAGCTGTCCATTTATTCATTCATTCATTCCGCTTTATCCTGTATTGGGGTCGCGGGGGGCGGGGGGGGGGGGGGGGGGTTCCCCATGCCCATCCAGGAGAGAACATTTCGTGCGCTGGCCAGATGCACCCAGGACAGTGCGCCAATCTATCGCTGGGCACACACTCACACACACAGACACGCACACAAACACATTCTATGGGGCAATTTGGAGAACTCAATTGACTTGATCCATGTTTTTGGACTGTGGAAGGAAACCGGAGAACCCGGAGAAAACCCACGCGGACACGGGGAGAACATGGAAACTCCACCCAGATGGGGATTCGAACCGGGAATCCCTAGTGCTGAGAGGCGAACGTGCTAACCACTAAGCCACCATGCCGCCGCTGTCCATTTAATTGTTTATTATATTTATGTCCATGCTCTTTTGTTTAACAGAACGTGTGAAGGTAGTACTGGTGTGGGGCAAACGGTTTCTGACGATGTTTCACGGGTCTTTCCGTGACTTGTGATTGGATTAGGAGTTTAGAAAATAACTGCATATTAAACACATGGCAAAATGAACAAGTCGGTCCTGAATTTTAAAAGGAAATCAATAATGACAAAAGGCATGCGATAAAAAGCAAATTTTGGACAACCAACGCACCAAGCTAAGGAATTGGAAAGTCTTATGGGTGATTATGCAAATGTGGACTCTGTTGAGCTAAAATGCTACAGTACCATTTATAAGGAATTGTGCCTTTAATACAGAATTAACGCATGATTAAACTAATGGGATGAAACCGGAGAACCCAGAGGAAACCCACGCGGACACGGGGAGAACATGGAAACTCAGATTGGGAATCGAACCGGGAATCCCTAGCGCTGAGAGGCGAACGTGCTAACCACTAAGCCACCGTGCCACCCTATAATGTAGTTATATTTTAATTATATATAATGACGTGGAAACTTGCTAAATGTGTTAAAAATCTTAAAATGATTTACTAACATAAGAAAAAAAAAAGTAAACCGAACAAGTAAACGCTTGTGTGTAAAAAGTCATCTTCTGAATGTGATATGAAAACATTTTGCAGATTAGAAGACTAGTTACTTCACCAGTTTAAGGTTGATTTCCCTGAAAGTGATAAACATAAACAAATAGAGATGTATAGAGGGATCATCATCGCTTACTAAAGAAAACCAAGGCATTGCTGCCAGCAGGACTATTCGACAAGAATAGTATATATAGTATAATAGTATATATTATAGATGTATGCAGGGCCAATACATGTCTAATCTGTTTTGGAAGAGGTGGACTAAAGAATACCTACCTCAACTCCAGGAATGGCAAAGCTGATTGTCTGTGACAAGGAACTTCATGGAGGGAGATGTTCTTGTGGATGATTGTGCACATTGAAATTCTTGGATTATGGGGAAAGTAATTTAGGTGATTCCTGATAAGAAGGGATTAGTGAGGCAGGTGCACATCAAGACTAAGACTAACGTCTGAGAAAGGCCTATTACAAAGGTCTGTCTTCTTTTGAAAGCAAAATGAGCCAGTGCTTAGGACTGAGCTCCAGCAATGAGCCACTTACTGGTGACCTCTGGCTCTATTTTATAATTTTTTTGTTTGTTTGTTTTTTTTTGGTTCCTATTGCAAAGAATTGAATGTGTATTAATACTTACATTTATCTAACCTAGAAAGTTACTTGTCGTAAATTAATGTAAGCCTGTGGAATTTTTTTTCAGTAAGTAATAGTTCTCATTCGGCCTAGAGAACAATTAGGTGCCAGTAATGTAGGTGCCAATATGCTCTATAGTATAAAGTTCACTGTGTAAATACCTTTAGTTAAGAGACTGTGTTCGTATTTAACATGTTAAGTGGTTTAGCTGTCACTTTAAGAAAAGTAGTCACCTTTGACATGCGCAGGGGGCACTTCAGTTTGGGCAAAAGATGATTTGGGATGGAGCCAAGAGGGTTTCTGAGCGGGTTTTAGGGGTCTTTCTGTGACTTGTGATGGGATTAAAAGTTTAGAAGGGGATGCATTTTTATTTCATTTTGTGTTTGAAGTTAAAATAAAAGTTCAACAAAAAGAGAAGTGCGTTCCTTTGCCTTTTTGTTTTGTGAGTGAACTGAGTAAAAGTGGAACACGCATCAGTCACAGGTCTTTGCCTCATCTTTACCAACTTTTGGAACTAAGGATCTACATCACTGATATTAAAAGAAATAATAAAAATAGATATATTTGTAGTAATTGTGTTTGATTTAGTTTATGCCTTTTAAAATGTACTGACATATGTTTTACAAATTGATATAATCTGATATTGCAAAGTAGCTTCACAGAGTCTGTTCAAGACACTAGTGGGCATGACAAGGGTGATCGAGGCACAGAAAATTCATTCATTCATTCATTCATTCATTCATTCATTATCTCCCGCTTTATCCTCTATCAGGGTCGCGGTGGGGTTCCCCATGCCCATCCAGGGGAGAACGTCTTGGGCGTTGGGCAGATACACCCAGGACAGGGCGCCAATCCATTGCTGGGCACACACTTACTCACTCAAACACACTCTATATGGGGCAATTTGGAGAACTCAATTAACTTGATCCATGTTTTTGGACTATGGGAGGAAACCGGAGAACCCGGAGGAAACCCACGCAGACACGGGGAGAACATGGAAACTCCACCCAGATGGGGATTCGAACCAGGAATCCCTAGCGCTGAGAGGCGAACGTGCTAACCACTAAGCCACCGTGCCGCCGCACAGAAAATTGGAAAAAGTAATCTCAAAAAAGAAACCATCCTCATTTGACACTATTTTTAAAAAGTGCTCCCCATTGACCTAACAGGGTGCATACCCCAATGTAAAGTGTCAGGTCTGGCCTACATTGGTAATTCTTGTGTTTTCAAGAGGTGTTATATTTTGAACTTACTTGTTTCAGAGCTCGGGACACATACAGCTGCTTTCCATTCAGGATCTTTTGATGCATCTCATTTACAGCCTGAACACACACACACACACACACACACACACACACACACACACACACACACACACAATGAATATTAAAAGTAGTAATGCTGTTGTGTAAAAAGAGCAAAAACATTATCAAATCACCACTTACAAGTAAAACATATAACACAGTGTTGAGAGATTTGCAGATGTAAACATTTACCTGCTGAGCATCTTCAGGCCTCTCAAAGTTCACAAAACCGAAGCCCCTGGACCTTTTGTTCTCATATCTCATGACACGAACATTTAGGACTGTACCTGAAACATCCAACCCCAGTAGCAAAACACACACACACACACACACACACACACACACACACACACACACATAAAAATTAAAAAGGAATTTAATCAGAATAACCCTGTAATTCAGATCTATGATCAGTAATCATAGTTCATGGATATTGTATTGTTTTGTGTTAATGGTCAGTGGTGCTGTCACAGATTCTTACCAAACTTGCTGAAAACCTGTGTTAGCGTTTGCTCGTCCACGTCCTCCCTGATGTTTTTGACATAAATGCTGGTGAACTCATCAGCTCGTGCTGCTGCCTCTGTCTCACTTGAGTTACAATGTTCAACAGCCCTAAGACATAGTCAGCACACTTGTTTTCATTATCTAGTTCATATTTTCATGTAGTCTAATAACTCTAAAGGTTTATAACATGCAGGAATAGTGATATGTGTATAAACAGGTGTGGATAAATACTTCTACAATCTTAGGCAGTCTTTAAATTAGATTTTAGATAGTATAATAATTACACCATCACTTCAAGTACAAGTTATGTTGATGAAATAGATGACTGCCATAGATGATACAACTTACACTTCTCTGTCATTCAGCAGCATCCCATTTGACCTTTGGATGGCTGTCTCTGCTGCTTCTACACTTTCATACTCCACAAAGCCATATCTTGTAGAATTCCTCTTATTGTATGCCACCTGTAGTAAAACATATGGAAAGTAATAATATAAATTATTATACAAATATAATGCAAGTATAAAATTATATTTATATAGCACAAACATTTAGATTTACACAGATTCTGAAGTACAAACCTTGCATGAGCAGATATTCCCAAAAGCCGAGAAGGTATTGATAAGAGCCAGAATGTCAACTGAACTGTGCAGGTTTTTGACGATAATGGTTCCTGCTCCGTTCTTTATGGGATATTTCTGAGTCTGATTATAATTCTTTTGTTTCAGAGCTCGGTTCACATATAGCTGCATTCCATACAGGAACTTTTCATGCATCTCATTCACAGCCTGAACACACACAATGAATATTACAAGTAGTAATGCTGTTGTGTAGAAAGAGCAAAAACTTCAGCTAAACATTTAAAATTGACCACTTAGTAAAACATATCACAAAAAGTAAAACATATCACATTGACGAGAGATTTGCAGGTGTAAACATTTACCTGCTGAGCATCTTCAGGCCTCTCAAAGTTCACAAAACCGAAGCCCCTGGACCTTTTGTACTCATTTCTAATAACACAAGCATTTAGGACCGTACCTGAAACATCCAACCCCAGAAGCACCATCAATAAACGTAAAAAAATAAAATAAATAAATAAATTAATTTAAAAAATGTCGTTTTCTGCTTTTGATGTAATCAGATTAATCCTGTAAGTCTGATCTGAGATCAGTGATCATAATTTATTGATACTGTTTTGTGTTATTGTCAGTGGTGCTGTCATTCTTACCAAAATTGCTGAAAACCTGTGTTAGCATTTGCTCATCCACTTCCTCGCTGATGTTTTTAACACAAATGCTGGTGAACTCACCAGATTGTGCTGCTGCCTCTGTCTCGCTTGGGTTAAAGTGTTCAACAGACCTAAGACATAGTCAGCACACTTGTTAGTTTTTTGTTATTATTTTCATTACCTGGTTTATTAATTCATAGAATCTAATAACTCTAAGGCTTTATTATTTATTAGTAATTCACATTATTCTTCTCAGTAAACATATAGGGATAGTGGTATCTTTACACCGTGTGCAGAATTATTAGGCAAATGAGTATTTTGTTCAAATCATCCTTTTTATACATGTTGTCCTACTCCAGGCTGTATAGGCTTGAAAGGCAACTACCAATTGAGTAAATCTGGTGATGTGCATATCTGTAATAAGGAGGGGTGTGGTCTAATGACAGCAACACCCTGTGCTTAATTATTAGGCAACTTCCTTTCCTTTGCCAAAATGGGTCAGAAGAGAGAATTGACGGATTCTGAAAAGTTCTTGAAATTGCCAAACTTTTGAAGCGTGATCAGTGAACAATCAAGCGTTTCATGGCAAATAGCCAACAGGGTCGCAAGAAGCGTGTTGGAAAAAAAGATGCAAAATAACTGCCCATGAATTGAGCTAAATCGAGCGTGACACTACCAAGATGCCATTAGCCACCAGTTTAGCCATATTTCAGAGCTGCAACATTACTGGAGTATCAAAAAGCACAAGGTGTGCGATACTCAGGGACATGGCCAAAGTAAGGAAGGCTGAAAAATGACCACCTTTGAACAAGAAACATAAGATAAAACGTCAAGACTGGGCCAAGAAATATCTTAAGACAAATTTTTCAAAGGTTTTATGGACTGATGAAATGAGAGTGACTGTTGATGGGCCAGATGGATGGGCCCGAGGCTGGATCAGTAACAGGCAGACTCAAAGATGATACCCATGAACTTGTGGGACCTTTTCGGGTTGAGGCTGTAGTGAAGCTGAATTCCCAGACCTACTGCCAGTTTCTGGAAGACACCTTCAAGCAGTGGTACAGGAAGAAGTCTGTATCAAGAAAAACATGATTTTCATGCAGGACAATGCTCCATCACATGCATCCAAATACTCCACAGCATGGCTGGCCAGTAAAGGTCTAAACGAAGAAAAAATAATGACATGGCTCCCTTATTCACCTGATCTGACCCCCATAGAGAACCTGTGGTCCCTCATAAAATGTGAGATCTACAGGGAGGGAAAGCAGTACAGCTCTCTGAACAGTGTCTGGGAGACTGTGGTGGCTGTTACACGCAATGTTGATCATAAACAGATCAAGCAACTGACAGAATCTATGGATGGAAGGCTTTTGAGTGTCATCGTAAGGAAAGGTGGCTATATTGGTCACTGATTTGTTTTTGAATGTCAGAAATGTTTATTTCTAAATTTTCTGTTGTTATATTGGTTTACCTGGTGAAAATAAACAAGTGAGATTGGTATATATTTGGTTTTTATTAAGTTGCCTAATAATTCTGCACAGTAATAGTTACCTGCAGTTGAGAGCTAGTTAATTTCCAAAAATATTAAGCTTTGATATTTATGAGTCTTTTTGGGTTAATTGAGAACACAGTTGTTATTCAATAATAAAAATAATCCTCTCAAATACAACTTGCCTAATAATTCTGCACGCAGTGTATAAACAGGTGTGGAGAAATATATTTGTGGACAAAATATACAATCTTAGCCAGTCATTAAATTAAATTTCAGATAGTATAATAATTACACTATCACTTCAAGTACAAGTGTCGAATGAATTTGCCATAGATGAAACAACTTACAAATCTCTGTCATTCACCAGAATCCCATTTGACCATCGGATGGCTCTCTTTGCTGCTTCTACGCTTTCATACTCCACAAAGCCATATAATTTAGAAATACTTTTATCACACACCACCTGCAGTAAAATATATGAAAAGACAAATAAATTGTAAAATCATACAGGACAAACATTTAGATTTACACACATTCTGAAGTACAAACCTCACATGAGTGGATCTTCCCAAAAGCAGAGAAGGCGTCGCAAAGAGCCTGGACTTCAATTGAATTCTGCAGGTTTTTGATGATGATGATGGTTCCTGCTCGTTTCTTTTTGGTATATTTTTTTCGCCTTAAGTACATAGGCTGGTCCATAATGCTGGTGCACCTTAGGGTGTCCATTGTTTAAAAGAGATATTTTAAATAAGTTTTCTCTTTAAGTTTAATTCATAGCATGTCAAAGTTTGTGATTTTGATGTGTATACTATATATGAGAATATATAAAAATCATTTATGTCTCGTTAAACAAAAATAATTAACACAGTATGTTTATCAAAGTATGTTTAGAGGATACATCCCATTGGTCTATCTTCAATATAGACATTGCACAAAACCAATCAGGATATGGTACCAAAGCGGCCCTATCCCTTCTCAGTGCGATTGAACTCCCGAAAATATCCACAAAAATATATGACACTAGTTAAAAAAAAAGATCTTCTAAATGGGTGTTTTGTGACCCCCAAAGACATTTAACACCAACATAAGAACCCACATTCAGGTGATTCATTCATTACGCACAATAATAATAATCAAAAACAACACTTAGAAATGAGTAAAAATACCATCATGTAACGAATCTTAACTCATACTGGCCTGCAGGGGAAAATGCCTACAAAGGTGGCTGTACTAACCTGTGTCTTAAACGTTTCTCTATGGTCTCTAACCAAATTTTTTTTTTTTACATGTATATTATCACTGTAAAATTAGATTAGCATATACATAGGTGGTAGCTTTTGTGTAGTAACCCTTAATTTATTGTAGCTCAGCTCACTACATTTTATAAGTAGTTTGCCTAACACTGCCTGCATACTGAAACTAACATTTCAGTGTAAGAACACATTTCTATTACCTGAGTTATTTTGTGGAGTCTCAAATGATCTGATAATTTGGAAAAGCGTTCTGTTACTCACTGTGAGCTTCTTCTGAACACAACTGATCCAACATTCTAAGTGATGTTCTTTTACATTTATCGCTATGACAATCACCACACTCAACATTCCAAAGTTGTTGGCAACATTCCGGATTAAGTGGGAGGTGCAGTTACTAGGGTTGCATGGGAGTTCCCCATGCTTATCCAGGGGAGAACGTTTTCGGCGCTGGGCAGATACACCCAGTACAGGGTGCCAAACAGAGAATCCGGAGGAAATGCACATGGACACGGGGAGAACATGCAAACTTCACCAAGATTGGAATTCGAACCGGGAATCCCCTGCTCAGAGGTGAACAAGAGGCTAACCATTTAGCCACCGGGTGCAGTTACCATTAATATGTATTATAAAACAAGTAGTGTCCTTAATCCTGATTGGCTGAGCCGTTTGGCCAGCCATAACATTATTGACAATAACCCACACCTTTGACCGCTTTACATTCCAAAAAATACATTATTTTTCCAGATTTTTTTTTTTTTAAGGAGTGAAACTATGATGCACAGTAAATACATTTTAAATAAATAATTCCCTAGTAAAACTAAATCAAATTAAAGAAGACCAACTGAAAAAAAGAATTATAACATAACTTCTTTACCATAAAAAGAAAACTTTAAACATGTTTTAGTTCCATGGTTTGGAACTAAAGCTAAAAGACTTTAAAGAAGTTTCTGGAGTCATGATTTAGGAAGATATATTTATTAACTGTATAATAAATTTTACAATAAAAATTATAATGTATAACCACTAACATTAAGTCTCTAAAGTAAAAGTGGTGCTGATGATGTCTGGATTGATTCAGATCATGTCTATTAAACTCCAAAAATGGTTCTGAGGTCTGCCAGTGACAGCTTACTGAACGAGGATCCAGTTCCAGACAGGACCTTTTGAGCCAATTCTTTTTTTTTCATCTGCAGTACGGAGATCTTATCTTCCACTGAACCCTCACATACAAACCTGTTATTGGAAATAGAAAGGGTTTCTGTAATACAATTGATATGTTTACATCAAGCTCTATCATGGCATAAAACACGCATTTGGTCACCATGTAGTTTTCTTTCTAAACACATTGTCTCTTATCAGTCCCACTTACCATTGAGATGCACTCTGTAGTTCTACAAATACATACTGTAGTACAGACATCTGTTTCTCTGCTTACTTTTTACTCTCGTTTAGCATGTTCTTTATTGTTTAGGACTCCTACAAGACCACTACCGAGAAGGTTTTATTTGGCTTATAATTTTAACACTGCAGTGAAAACATTAATGAATGTATAGGAGTGATTCAGAGACAGTGTGCTGCTGGTGTTTTGAAACACCTTAACTGGACTTAAAATAAATTTTCCAAAAGATGTCCAACTACCAACATCCTGTATATGTGAGCAGTAATGAAGGTTTGGAGCAGTGATCACAAAGTGGTGGACACAAAGAG
The DNA here is from genome assembly GCA_019802505.1 of Corydoras sp. C115. Lineage (NCBI taxonomy): Eukaryota > Metazoa > Chordata > Actinopteri > Siluriformes > Callichthyidae > Corydoras > Corydoras sp. C115. The sequence goes on along the minus strand of JAFMOC010000076.1, from coordinate 1,532,808 downwards.
ACTCTGCGATAAAAGTGAAAGATGAAATAAACTAGTCCCACAGCTGCAGCTTGATCTACGGAACAAAGCAGGACTAAATAGAAATTTTTATGACAATTTATTCAAGTTAATAAAATTGCCCCATAACCCTATAGTTTGTAACCCTTCCTTCAGCTTGAGGAGAAGGGAGGCGGAGCCGACGCCCTGATAAGGGAGATTAATTTGTGCACCGGACACTGCTCCGTTTGATGACCATGTGCCTTTATAAGTAGGTATGGCACATGCCACAGGGAGAGAGATTCCATGGGCCTGACGTGAGCGGGACTTTGGAGCGACACAATGAAAAGTTACTGTCAGGAATCCACTTACTGCACTTTTTTGATAAACATCCACATTATAGATATTTCTAATAGAGTGAGTGTCCACTAATAGAGTGTCCAGTAAGTGGACACAATTTTTTAGCAGCTTAAGTACAAGTGTCTTATTCTCCCCGTGTCCACATTTCTCCCACAGTCCAAAAACATGGATTCAAGGTGAACTGAATGCTCTAAATTGCCCCATATAGAGTGTGTTTGTGTGTGTCTGTGTGAGTGAGTGTTTGCTCAGTGATAGATTGATGCTCTGTCCTGGGTGTATCTGCCCAGCACCCGAAATATTCTCCTCTGGTTGGGCATGGGGAACCCCCCGCAACCCTATTAGATGAGTAAGTGGAAGATAATGAATGAATGACTGAATTTTGATTTATGTATTTAGTCATGTAAACACCTGTGTATGGTAACATCTCTCTGTTGTCCCACTCTGTAGATTCTGTCACAGGCTTGTTCCTCCAGTGCTGGATTCCTGTAAACACACCTTTATCTTAGCCGTACACATAATTAAATCTGCACACAAGCTATAAGTTAGTTTACTTTTACATCCTGATACTGTGCTGTTTTATCCTGATTTCTTAAGGTTATATGTTTCATGTCTGAATCATATTTGTAGTAACTTTAATAAATAGGGAAGGCTCTACAAAATCTAGAGCAAAAAACCCATAGACCAACAATCTCAAAGAAAAGACAATTTGATGATATTAAAAGTAAAATTAGTTGATAAATATTAAATTAATATTTCTACATTTTTTTTTATTTGAGTTTACATGCTCAGACACATACCAAGCTGCAATGGCCATTAACAATTCAGACGTACACATTTACATATGATTTTTTTTTTTTAATGTAAAATTTGGTGACCAATTTTTTTTTTGTCATACAACTGCTACGGCTTTACTCTGAATATAATTGAGTTGTCTTGTCTTGGTTTTGCTGCAGTTTTTTGACAGCACCAGCACTACAATTGGCATGTGGCTGGGGAGTTGCTGTTGATTCTGGCCTACACAACCAACTGAGATCTCTCTCTCTCACTCACTCTCACATAAATTTGCATTACATTCAGTTATAATAGTTAAAAGTTGGGGTCAGAACACACGGTTGATACATTATTCCTGGAGCAATAAGGGTTAAGGGTCTTGCTCAAGGATTCACAATGGTTCACAACTTCAGTGGACCTGGGATTTGAACTTACAATGTTCAGATTGCTAGCCAAACATCCTAACCACTGAGCTACTATGCCCCCTCTCACCCCTGCCCATGCCGTCTGAAGCAGCAAAACCTGGTTTGATGCCCATGCCATTACAGTGCTTGCCTGGCCAGCCCCAGAGAATCTATGGGGTATTCCCAAGAGGCAAATGAGGGGCACCAGATCCAACAGCAAAGAAGAGCTGACAACAACAACAAGGAAATCTGGGCTTCCATAACTCCCAGGCAGTGGCACAGACTGATTGCCTCGATGCGACATGGTGCTTAGGGGGAAATGGTCAGGAACCAGGTCCTGCTGGAATTCCAGTAAAGTTTGACTTTTTTTTTTTAAATGGAGTAATTGAAATGTATCAACTTTTCCAAAATATTCACATATTCATTCATATATATATATATATATATATATATATATTTATCCTATACTAGGGTCGCGGGGGGGGGGGGGGGGGGGGGGGGTTCCCCATGCCCATCCGGGAAGAACGTTTTGGGCACTGGGCAGACACCCAGGACACATACACAAAACACATTCTATATGGGGCAATTTGGAGAATTCAATTGACCTTGATCCATGTTTTTGGACTGTAGAAGGAAACCGGAGAACCCGGAGGAAACCCACGCAGACACGGGGAGAACAAGGAAACTCCACCCAGATTGGGGCGAACGTGCTAACCACTATGCCGCATATTGTTAGACAGTGGGGGGGGGGGGGGGCTGTTTGTTTGCAGGTTCCTTAAATTAAGTTTAATTAAATGTCAATTTAAATGGCCTTTCGAGAACATTTTTCAGGAATGTTAATAGTAATACTCAAATGTTAATGTTAATAGTAATACTCAAACAGTCACTCATTATCCAAGTCACTCTAAGTATTGCTTTATGGTGCATTTTTATTTGCATCAAAATGCATGTGCACAAGTTCTTACCAGTGCATGTCTATGAGGAACAGATGATTTCCACCAGTCAGATTAATGCCCACTCCTCCTGCACATAGGGACACCAGCATCACCTGCAACAAAACCATCACCCAATTAGACATGTACAACCATTCATTCATTCATTATCTCCCGCTTTATCCTCTATTAGGGTCGCGGTGGGGTTCCCCATGCCCATCCAGGGGAGAACGTCTCGGGCGCTGGGCAGATAGACCCAGGACAGGGCGCCAATCCATCGCTGGGTACACACTCACACACTCAAACACACTCTATATGGGGCAATTTAGAGAACTCAATTGACTTGATCCATGTTTTTGGACTGTGGGAGGAAACCAGAGAACCCGGAGAAAACCCACACGGACACGGGGAGAACATGGAAACTCCACCCAGATGGGGATTCGAACCGGGAATCCCTAGCGCTGAGAGGCAAACGTGCTAACCACTAAGCCACCGTGCCGCCCATGTACAACCAGTCTACAAAAATCCAATTACTTCCAATTTTAAAGCATTATTACATTTCATAGAAGAACAGAATAGAATGACAACCATTTAATATCATGCACACTTGTGTTTCTTCATATTTACTAACCTACCTCAATGTAAAAATGCCTAGATTACCCATAACACACTGTCTCATGGATTATTGTTTGTTAGCCATCTGTACATTTATTTTGTGGTTAAATTTTAAGGTATTTGAGGTCTGTTGTTGATGAATATCCATATATATTCTAGGCCTTGTCTTCATTTACTACCTGTTAAATTCTACACAAATATTTAGCAAAATACAATATATAAACAGAATTGAATTAGATATATGATAGCATGGTGGGACAGTGGATTTTACCCTCTCTTTACATCAAAAACGTTCCATGATTTAACACCTAAGTAGTGCATACAAGGTCCTTTCAAATAATTTTTGCAAGGTCTTAATTTGTCGGTGTGGCATTTTTTTCAGGTGCAGAAGGTGACACCTGTCATAGTATTTGAGTGCCTTTTCAAACCATAACAATGAACACATACACACACACACACACATATATACATACATATATATATATATATATATATATTCATTTATTTAATATAATTACTATATATATATTTTTTTAAATGACCAAATATACATTTGATAAGCAGGGACAAAGCGAACTGCCTTGAAACCATCAACAAGGTTAAGACTGAACAATAGATTCATTTATTTTATATATTTGCATAGCTATTACGGGAACAGTGTTACTAATCTTAACCAGTGATGCAGCTCAATGGTAGAGGCAGGATTAGCTCACATTTAAAAAAATATTTAGGCTCTCACATACCTGCAAATTGATTTAAGTGAACATTTTACAACAAGACAAAACACAACACCAACTTAACAAAGGACTGCATCAGGGGGAAAGTGGAAGGTCTGTGACTAACCGAGTCATAAGTAAACCTTAATTTATTGGTTTAGATTTAAGTGTGTTACGTAGACTTTCACTTTATTAACTGAATACTGATAGGGGGAACCTTCCAAAACAAACAGCAAAGTGTTACAAGCCTGAAAAGACATTCTATTTTAAAATTGTCAGCAAGTCAATGGATAGGCAACCAAATAGTCCGCTACTCACTTTATTTCACATCAAGAGTTCCATTTTTTTCTTTACCACAAATTGAGTGATCTGATGCACCATGCAGTGTTTCATGTTATTATATCTAGATGTAAATAAAAAAATGCTAAAATTCAAACTCTCTAATTACATTAATTATTTGTTCTTAATCCCAAATGTCTCCAGCATACAACTGATGTATTAAGCCTCACTGCTCCAATGCTTTTGGAAGGGAATTAGCCTACTAGGACAAAGATCTATAGACATGTTTAGTCAATATAAAGTCTTCTGTCAAATATTCAAATTCAAAGTTATCAGTATTTTTTTGACATACTACCTCTGTAAATAACATTGCACATTGTTTTTCTTCATTTTTAAGAAAAAATAGATTAATTTAGAATTATGATTTTCTGAAAATACTGTGATGTTTAATATTATTTTTATTTTTGATAATACTGTATATCCTGTAAAGGGGTATACCTGAGATCCTTTAGAATTAGTGTTAAACTCCTCCACCAGGTCCATGCGTTTTTTGGGGTTTACCGTCCCATCTATAACACTAAAGTGCAGATCCAACTTCTTTAGGTGAACAGCAACAATGCGTAGCATACTAGTCCACTGGGAGACAATCACACTGACCACAGACAGACAGACACATACACACAAGTACCAATTCAACTGGTAAGTCTTGAGCAAAATTAACATAAAGTCACTGAAGTTTACTAAATCAAAACAAGACAGATGAACAAATATGTTACCTTTTCTGATTTTTCTTACGGATCTCTTTAAGCTCAGTAAGGATTGATGAAATCTGAAAAACAATTACGATGTAAATATCAAGCTAAGAAAGAGCTGGATCAGATATGGTGCTTCAATAAACATGCATTGTTTACATATATAATTTCAATTGAATATAAAGCATTCATTAGATCATTTTAAATAACAAAGTAAAATCTATTTTACCTTTGTGCTCTCTCTACTCTCCTCAAAGAGCTTAGACTGAAATTGGCTACCATTGAGGTAGACGGTGGATTTGGGGTCTGAGTCATTACAATCAGATAGAGACAAAGCACATAACTGCTCTTCTAAAGACAGTGTGATGCCATCACCCTGCAGTTCTGTCTGATCCAGTGTCTAACCAACAAATACACAAACACAATTGTAATTTTGAAACTTGCACACATTTTAATAGATTTTAATAGATGGAGTCTGTAATTGAGTGAGACTCAGACATACTAACTTACAAATCGCACAAATTATCAGGTGACTCACTCAGGCCTACCACATGCTCTGCATAAAGCTCATCTTCAAGCAAACATTGACATCATAAGTTTATATGCTGTACAAACAGCTCTAAATATTTAAAATTTTACTGTTTTTATATTTATATGAACTGTGTTATATCGATATGTATAACATTTAGTCATCTTTGGTGGCATGTTTTTAGAAATGTCCCCACTTAAATATTACTCATGTTTTAATCAACTACACAAAGCTTTAATCAGATACAATGGACATTTCTGACCATTGTCTTAAGTTTGAATAAAGACAATTGTCTTTGGTCTTTATTCAGTCTGTTTTAATAATTGTGATTGGTCTATGTGATTGCTCAATATGTGCACTAATTCTCTGGAGCCACATCAAAACAAAAAGTATTCACGAAATGTAAATTTGAATAATGCATAGACAACTGGAACACAAATTCATCACTTAATTTTTCACTCAAAAAGGACTTAATATACAAAAGTATACATCAGCCTAAAGACAGTCACCTTCCTGAGCAGAGACAGGTGGCAGCAGCTCTGTCTGAGGCGCAGCAGCAGTGACAGAATGTGAATGGTGCTAGAAACCTGGGATGGTTGAGACGTAGATACAACATCTTGCTGGGACATTCCAAATTCATGTGCGACTGAAACACAGACAAACATTATCTATATTCACAACAAACCAGATTCAAAGCAAATAAAGAATGAACCGTAGATCATCCTTAACATCAACTTGTCTTTTGTTTGACCCTTTGCTTTTGTTAGCATCACATTTTACATGATGGCGTTTTAATCTTCCAATTAAATCTGTTGATCCACAGATTATGATGGCAAATTACTCTTTGTAAGAACTTTCCTGCTGACTATATGTGGATTGTACATAGACACAGATTTCACAAACATTTTACTTTCTGATCGGGTCATAATGAAAAAAACTTTTCCCCAATATTTGTAGTATTTTTTGTAAAGTGACAAACTGAGGGGTCAAAAATACATTATTGTGCCAAAATTTGACAAACACCGAAATTACTCAGTGAGATTTAATAGGTTGTCATCAGTCACAGCTAAAGACAATAAATGGCACATATTAGGCCACTGGCCAACCAATTCAAACCTTTTTCGAAGGGATTGCCACTGTCTCCTTTTTTACTGCCTCCTTCCTCATGCCTCTTTAAATAGGACTGAAGAGTGGATCTAAAGAACATAGGACCATAATTTGATTGAAGGGATTTTATGAAGTGAGTTACTTTAATGCTAAAGACTTTAATAGATGTGTATTAAACCATACCTAGACTGTGCAAATATAACATCATACACAGACTGTTCATCCTCAGACAATTTCACCCTGTGAACTATAGAACTGCGGCTTGGCAGGGACACCTAACACAACAGAAATGAAAAGGTGTTATAAAATATTTCAAGTTAAAGCTTAATGATTTTATCACAATTTTATCACACCTTCCACTGTAAGAATTTATTATTGTATAACAAGCGGCTTATTACCCTTAAAAAACTGAAATAAAATTACTGACTAATTATTCATTCATTCATTATCTTCCGCTTTATCCTATATTAGGGTCGCGGGGGGGTTCCCCATGCCCATCCAGGGGAGAATGTTTCAGGCACTGGGCAGATACACCCAAGACAGGGCGCCAATCTATCGCTGGGCACACACACAGACACGCACACAAACACACTCTATATGGGCAATTTGGAGAACTCAATTGACTTGATCCATGTTTTTGGACTGTGGGAGGAAACCGGAGAACCCGGAGGAAACCCACACAGACATGGTGAGAACATGGAAACTCCACCCAGATGGGGATTCGAACCGGGAATCCCTAGTGCTGAGAGACAAACGTGCTAACCACTAAGCCACCGCCCTGCCGCCCCTGACTAATTATGATAAATTCATTTTGAACATTCTATTTTTCTGTACATAATGTAGCTGTTATAACCACTCAAACATGAAACTCGCCCATTATATTGCATATTTTTTTGTTTATACCAGAAAACCAGTTTAAACTATAAGGGTTAATTCATGCATATATTTCAGTTTACTTATTCTAGACATGCATGTACGCACTAAAGGTTTGCCTGTAGAGTCCAGCTGATCCTTGGTTCTTCGCAGCAGCAAGGACCTGGTGAGGATATTAAGCCTCTCTCCTCCTCGTTTTGAACCATTGTCTACTTGAGCCTTCCACAGCTTGTATTCATCAAATGGAGAACATCTTAAAAACCTTTAACACAAAAACAATGTTATTTAAATAACAGCTTAATTTGATTTAAAGCAATATATTTATGTATAATAAAATACAGCATGTTTCAGGTAATTATTATAACAAAACACAAATACTAAAAAAAGCAAATGTACTTCCTGCAAATGCAAACATACTTTAGCAGTGAGTACATATCCAGGAGGTTATTCTGGATGGGAGTGCCAGTAACAGCCCAGCGTGCTTTGGCCCGCAGTTTACATACTGCCATGGAGGTCTGAACTTTAGGATTCTTTATGTTATGAGCTTCATCAAGTATTATACGAGCCCATGCAACTCGCAGAAGAGGAGACAGATCTGAATCCTTGACAAACATAATAAACATATATAAATACATATCTTAATCTTTTTATGACAGTATATACTATATTTATGTTGTACGGCCTTGGTTATAAAAAAAGGATTAACAGCATAAAAAAATAAAGATGATTCCTGTTATGGACAAGTTTATTTAAAAAATTAAAGGCTGTAGAAAAATGGAGGTAAATTTCACATTACAATTTACTGAAAATAATAAATGAAATTCAAGAAAAATATTTTTACAGTGAGGCCTTTTTGATGATCTGGACCCAATTAATTTGAAATTATAATTTGAGTGCCGATTTCATGCCAATGCTCTGCTTCATCTTTATCAATACATAACGTTAAACATGGAATCAAGCCAAAATAAATTCCATCAATATTTCATTCAAAATTTAACAATGAGAATATAAAACACAAATGTGAATAAAAAAAGTCAAATAATATACCACAGCCTCTGAGTCTTGACTGGGCTGTTCAGCATCCTCTTTCTGAACAGGTATTTCTTTGGAGACAAGACTGTATGTGGTAACAACCACATCATGTTCTGCCAGTCTAGTGGACACAAAAAAAAAAAAGAGTAAGACAAACAAAAAAGAGGTAATACGACTGTCTTTATGAGGTATATTTGTTATTATGCTTTACATGCTTGAACTCCTCTGGCGGTTGGGTCCATGATAGAGGTATATACTCAGCCGGCTGCTTTTCACATGTCTTTCTATCTCTTTTTTCCAGTGATGCACAAGAGATGCAGGACATATGATCAATGTGCCCTGAGATGCCATCAATGACGAGTCTGAACACAATCATAAACAACATAATAAATATCACACATGGAAACTGACTAAAAATCACTAAGCCAAAAGATGAACAAGATATTCATTTATTTATTTGAGGTTTTACGCCATTTTAGACATGATTGTCATTTGATGGCAGTTCCTAGTATTATATTCCAATCTATTTATAAATAAAATTATAAATCTATCCTTTTACTTTGGTCTATTTTAAAGTCTCATTATTTCCATTGTTGCAAAGTAAGTTAGAACTGTTCTTGTGTCATCTTGTGTAAATATTTTTCATAGTTGCCTAATTAAGTGCAAAGCATGTGCACTTTTCGTCTTTGTGTATTTATAGTAGGGGTGTCTTCAACTAAGGATTTTCATAGTTGAATCTGATTCGTCAGATTTTCCCTATAGTCGACTGATAGTCGAATCAGTTAAAATTTCACCACAAGATGGCGCTATAAGCGTGGTTTTTAAAAATGATTTTTTAAAATATTTTACTTGTTTTTCTAGACCACCGTAAATGCGCACACATCATTAAAAAAAATATATTAACAGAAATTAGGATGATTTTATTTGACAAAAGGCTATAGATATAACGAAAACAAAGACATTTCATGTAAAAACTAATGCTTAGCAGCAGCCATGGGCACCTCCATGTGGTCAAAATGGTACATTCGACTATGAGGTTCATAGTCGACTACGGTTCTCCAAATCAAATCGTCGAAAATTGCAGCTCACCCCTAATTTATAGCATTCTAGCAAAACATGTTTTATTCGGATTCCTTTCACTGCGAGCTAGTGGGTTATTCTGTCATGTCTAGTTTGACATCTTGTGTATATAGTTTGGTCTATTTATTATCCATAGTGAATCTTAATATTTGGAACAGGGTATTAACAAGAAACATGATGCACCAAAAAACAATAAGCATCCTGTATCTACATGTATCTACATTGTAGTTAAAGGTGTTTACCAGTTTTAGAGATCCATCCCTGCAGCTCTGAGTCTTTGCCATCCTTCTTTTTTTGAGACAGAATAAGTGCAATCATAGTGAGGGTTTTCCCCAGCCCCATGTCATCCGCTGAATCAACAACATTTGAAAAAGATAAAATGTCTCACAGAAAGCCAATTTAAACGTAAAATCCAAGTTAAACCATATATTTCAAATGTGATGAGAGTAACGGTTAGTTAATTAAACTAACAAATAAGTTATCTATTACTTGAAAGAGGTTTTAGCTTAATGTATAGAATTATATATTTATTCATTAATTATTTTCTCATACAACTCCAAGGTTCTGCTTAACAATAACTTGGTGTTAATCTCAAACATAAGTATTCATTTTTATATGGATAATACACTTGAAAATATAAAAAAGTAGTGTCATTCAGGTCATCACTGATATTAGTGTATATTTCATCCATGTAGTACAAATAATATAATTAAGAAGATACAGCAATTTTATGAGCTTTTCTTTTTCTCCTACATAATTATTAACACAAAAAGATTAATATAAATCAGCCATATACCAGTTAGATAAATGTACAGTGCAGCAATTCATACACAGGATGATGGAGACAGACTTTTCATTCATTCATTATCTCCCGCTTTATCCTCTAATAGGGTCGCGGTGGGGTTCCCCATGCCCATCCAGGGGAGAATGTCTCGGGCGCTGGGCAGATAGACCCAGGACAGGGCGCCAATCCATCGCTGGGCACACACTCACACAGACACACTCTATATGGGGCAATTTTGAGAATTCAATTGACTTTATCCATGTTTTTGGACTGTGAGAGGAAACCGGAGAACCCGGAGGAAACCCACGCAGAAACATGGAAACTCCACCCAGATGAGGATTCGAACCGTGAATCCCTAGCGCTGAGAGGCGAACGTGCTAACCACTAAGTCACCGTGCCGCCGGAGACAGACTTAAGACTTAAAATATTACATTTGAAGATGAGTTATAGTAACGATCACATTAAAGGTAATTCTAAACTGTTCTGCAAGGGTGGGAGAATTAGTACACAAAATTTAGCTAATGGTGATGTCCGGATGCCATTTTGAAAAAGCACTCTAAGATGTTTGTGCAGATGTGCTGCAGTTATAAGCCAGCTCTAAGATTTACAAATCACTAAATTGTTAAATCTAGGCCTAAAATACTTGTATACTATAGATGCCCATGCACAGATAATTTTATCAGTTGATGAAGTTGATCTATGGGCGGCACGGTGGCTTAGTGGTTAGCACGTTCGCCTCTCAGCGCTAGGGATTCCCGGTTCGAATCCCCATCTGGGTGGAGTTTCCATGTTCTCCCCGTGTCTGCGTGGGTTTCCTCCGGGTTCTCCGGTTTCCTCCCACAGTCCAAAATCATGGATCAAATCAATTGAATTCTCCAAAAATTGCCCCATATAGAGTGTGTCTGTGTGAATGAGTGTGTGCCCAGCGATGGATTGGCGCCCTGTCCTGGGTCTATCTGCCCAGCGCCCGAAAAGATCTCCCCTGGATGGGCATGGGGAACCCCACCTTGACCCTAATATAGAATAAAGCTGAGTATAATGAATGAATGAAGTTGATCTATGCTGAGGTCACATGCAATTGTTTGCCAATGCAAAATGTCATCAGGGAATTTTTTGCCTACTTGCATAGGAATCTGGGCACCTACTGCTCGTACTTATTCTGAGCGTTATAGTATGACATTTTGGACATTTTTGCTGGGTGTGACCATGCTTGCGATAAAACTATACATGTTATGCAAATCAACAAATTACCATAATCAATGTTGATCATGTCAACACAATGGCCAGTACTAATAAGAACTGAGATTTACCCAGAATTCCTCCACATGGTTTTTGTGCTTCACGCCACAGTAGCCAGGCAAGTGCCCTCCTCTGGTGAGGCAACAACTGGACCTGAAAAAGATTAAATAATTTCATTTCATCTGTTTAAAACATTCAATATGGCATATTACTGTTAATATGAACTATACTTTCTAAGATATTTATCGTAACTGTTCCTTAATCTTGTACCTTTAATCCCTTAGGATCTTGAGTCTCAGTATCAGTTGATGGGCAGGACTCCAGTGAATGGTGAAGGTGTTCAATTACTTCAGTTGTGGCATTACGGACAGCAATCAGTCTGTCCTCTGTCATTCTGCCACCATAGAAAGCAGGATTCTGAGGATTTACTGTGAGGAAAAATATAATATATACACATATATATTTATACATACACACACACACACACACACACACACACACGTATGTATGTATGTGTATATATATATATATATATATATATATATATATATATATATATATATATATATATATATATATATATACAGACACAAACACAGTGCTTGTTATATACCTCCATACAACTGTGCGTGGCTCTGACTCAACGACAGTCCCATTGAGTTAGTAGAAACCTTTGGTTGAATAGGGACTGGATTTTCTGCCAAGAGGATTGTGCCACCTGGACGGTTAAAAGGGTTGGACTGACTTGATTCAGGTATCTGCCGATAATCATCAGCTAAATTTAGGGACTCTAAAAACAAGATGTTTTTATTTTGGTAACACAGCAATTTTAAAGCACTGTTATTAATCTTTATGATACACGAAGTAATATGTTATGCATCTGCATGAGTACCCCCAAACACAGACACTAAACAATATCACACTTAAAATCTTTATGCTGTACAAATGTTATGTCTACGCTCCCTATAGTTGTCTGTATTTTATTAACCCCATTCCCTAAAGTTCAGTATCTCACCAGTGATAGCAGCACCAGACAGACTCAATGAATCCAGAGCCTCTTCTAGCTCTTTTACCTGGCTCTTTAGCCTTTCTCCTTTATCAGGCAGAGCAGACACATTTACTGAAGACAGGGTGGTCTAGACAAAAAATAAATAAAAAATAAATAAAAACAAACAAAAAAAAAACATAATAAATATATAACAACATTGTTTAAAGATGTTTTAAAGAACATTGTATTTTTTACAGTGTAAAGCAAAGTCTAATGACATTATAACATGTATTTACTTTTTATTTTTTAGGTGGATTGCTGATGACCCATTTGTTCTCTGCATGATTACACTAGATCAGCCCATCTTCTTGGACAGAATAAGACATGCTGATAATCATGCAAGCATATGCAATGGATTGTATTGTCTATATACAGTGAGGGGTAGAATTTGTTATGCTGTATTGTATGCTGCATAAGGTAACCTAAAAAGCTGTTTAACAAAAATAGTTTGATTATAGTTCATTGAGAACCATCTCTGTTTTCTGGAAGAGGTAATGTCAACACCAACACCACAGTCACAAATACATGTAGTGAGTCTTTCTTTCCCAAGATTAGCTCAAGTGGGCAAACTAACAATTTATTTATTATTTGAAGGAATATGTGTAGAAGGCATTGCATCAAAGTATCAACAGAAAGAAGTTTGACTTGTTTGACATTGTTTATATTTTGTTTAGCATTACTCTGCAACCTAAAATTTTATACGTGCATGCATAAGGAATGCATGTTTGTTTTCAGATATATTGCTTTCATTCATTCATTATCTCCCGCTTTATCCTCTACTAGGGTCGCGGTGGGGTTCCCCATGCCCATCCAGGGGAGAACGTCTCGGGCGCTGGGCAGATAGACCCAGGACAGGGCGCCAATCCATCGCTGGGCACACACTCACTCACACAGACACACTCTATATGGGGCAAATTTAGAGAACTCAATTAACTTGATCCATGTTTTTGGACTGTGGGAAGAAACCGGAGAGCCCGGAGGAAACCCACGCGGACACGGGGAGAACATGGAAACTCCACCCAGATGGGGATTCGAACCGGGAATCCCTAGTGCTGAGAGGCGAACGTGCTAACCACTAAGCCACCGTGCCGCGATATATTGCTTGCTGTTCATAATTTTGAAAATGTATTTTTGGTCTCTAAATCACTATTTTTTTTTTTTGAAAGTACAAATGAAAATGGACAATACATTAGTGTAGCACTGCCAGTACCTTTTTCTGTTTGAGCTGGATTGCCAACTGGTTGTGAAGGGTTCTGGGGTCTCCCACTTGACCTTTGACTTTTGATGTAAACTGAAAGCCTGGGTAAGAAGTGAGAGTCTTCTGCACTGGAGCTGCTGATGAGGTCTGCTGAGAGCAGGGTTGTACTGACACAAGCTGAACATCGTTATCATCATCATCACTCCAGTCTCCAAATGGAGTGTTAATGGTTTTAGTCCCAGAAGCAGCATTATTAACAGGTTTTACTGATGATGTAATGGTATCTGATGATACATTTGGACTGCCGTGTCTGGCTTTTGGTGGACTGTCTGTATTTGCAGACTGAGGTTTTGTATTTGCCTTGATAGAAGATGTTACTTCAAGGCTGCTATACTTTAGTTTTTCCTGCTGTGCAGGTTTAGCCTTAGTAGCTCCTATAGCAAAGTCTTTTGAGTTATTAAATTTAAATTCTCCATTAGACTGTTGTTCCTTCTTACCCTCACTGCAAGTATGAGAACCCTCTGCATCTGCCATACTGGTCACCTCAGTGTTACTGCACAACTTCTCAACATCTGCTGCTCGCTTTTTAATTTTCATTCCAGTGGGTAGTTCCTTGTTTCTCCAGGAATCTGACTGAACAGAACTTTCTTTACTCTCTGTGTTACCTGAAGAAGTTGTTGATTTGAGTGTATATTCAGTTTCTTCATTTTTCTTGTTAGTGTCATTATCTGAGACTTTCTTGAACTGCTCATTGTCTACAGCTTTATCCAATGTCTTTGCATCTTTCTTATTTGCGCCACCTTGAAGTATTTTCCACTCCGAGGTTTTGTCCATTTTCTCTGGAGCTTTAAAAGGGTTTCGAATAGGAGGCAGAGTTGAAGACTGATTCTTCAAGTATATAGGATTCTTTTCACCATCTTTCTATTGACGAAATAAGACCAGACAGCTATGAATTCACATGAATATAATTTTCTTGTGCTATAACTACAAAACTTAAATTCAGTATTACCAAGAAACATAACACTACTCTCTATAAAATAATCATTGTAGCATTTTAGAAATCAGCTTTACCTCTGTCCATGGAACGCTTCCACACCACTTCTCTCCCTCCTTCTTTCCTTTAACACAGCGATACAACAACCTAATGGAGTAATGGAAAAAACTTCAGAGGCTGCACATTTAAAAAAAAAAAAAAACACACACAAACAAAAAAAATGTAATTAAAACAGCAAGGGATGGCAAATGGAAAATGGGTTGTTTCATGATTTGGATCAGAGCAGTTATATCAAATTAGTTAGCAGTCAAATTTTATATATTCAAGTCTAAGAGGCATAAATGTAACATATTTTGTTAATTACTAAGCCAAATACTAAGCTTTATAGGGCTGCAACTAACGATTATTTTGATAATCGATTAATCGGTCGATTATTTTTTCGATTAATCGATGAATCGGATAAATTAAAAAAATAAAAATTCCATGTCTTTACATTTAATCATTTAGCAGACACTTTTATCCAAAGATGTATGTTTTTCAGTAAAATTATTCTATAGTATAGTATTATATATAGTAATTTTATTCAAAATTTTTAAGTTAACATTTCCTGTAATTAATGAAAAGCACAATGAAAGAAATAATGTATCATCTAACCATCCCTCACTTAACAACAAAAGTCAACTCCAAATAACACATGATACTCAGTTGCCTTCAGTAATGAACTAAATATTGTCTGTTCTGTAGCCTATTGGGAAAAAATAATTAACAAATGAATTAATCAGCTATGGAAAAAAAATAAATTAACAAATTAGCCAGTTAACAAAAAAAATACCTCTTGTGTGAAATTTCAATTGGACACCGGGACATGTGGCTGCTTTGCACACCGTGTACAAGGCTTCCCCTGTTTGTCTGGACGCGGTCTGAAAGCGGGGCGGGGGGGGGGGGGGTGCCGGGACATTTAAAGGCGCGTACTTTTATGCCGTGCGCGTGTGCGCGTCATCCCGCGTGCTGCTATTGCTCCGCTAAAAACCAGGACATGTCCTCACTTTAAAAAATAAACCGGGACAGGACGCGACATACGGACGGGTATTCGTATAACGGACGTTAAGACACGTTCTCTATCGCTGTTATTATCCAGTTAACAACCAAACACAGCATGACGCTGCTCTGCCGGTCTCACAGTGTTACGATTTACTTCAGAACTAAAGACTCTCGGGATGTTGTAGTGATTTATCTGCTGTTCAGCTTCATCCTCATCAGTGTTTATTTCAGGAGGTGTATCATCACCGTGCTGCTGCGCATGTTCGCAGAGCTGCATGTTCCACGTTCTTTAGTTTCTGCGTTGGCTGTGTTTCATTTGTAGATTTATCAACTTGTTTTGCAGACTCCGCCTCGTTCTGTTTAACCCGCTATTTTTTTCCAGCGTTATTGAAGCGCTACATGTGACGTAAGCGGTTGCGACATCGCGAGTAACGCGGAAATCGCGCGACCCAACGAATCGATAATGGAAATTCATTATCGATACTTTGGATAATCGATTTTTATCGATTTTATCGATTCGTTGTTGCAGCCCTAAAGCTTTAATAATGTAAGGTTTTAAAGAACCAAAATTACAGACTTAGACTGACTGCTTGCACAAAGTGATAGGTAAAACTTTACTTATTTTTTTCATCCCTAATGTTTTGTGTACCTGTAAGTGCCCTGTGATGCATTCTGAACTAGGCCTTGAAGTTCAACCAGTGCATCTTCATGGCGTAGACAGTGAGATGGTGGCAGTCTGAAAAGAAAATTTATACATATGAAAAAAGACAAAGTATACAATAAATACAATTTTATTTAATCATACTTACTCTGTAGGTACAGTAAAATCACAAGACGTCTGATCCCGTGAGATGCAAACATAAAAGCTTTTACCCTTATTTGGTCCTTCTTTCACACCAGTTTTCAAAAAGCAAATGTTGGCTGAAATAAGAAATCCATATCAACCAAACCACATAATTAAATGTTAACAAACTGCTTTCTATCACTTTGTCTGGTACATGTGTTACAAAAGCCAGTAAAGCTGTATTTGTTATCTTACACAAAACAAGACATAATTAAACGAATTTAATAGTACACAAATGTGTATTTTTGAACACAGATCAATGTGACAGTACAAATACATGTAGGATAAGGCCTATTTTGTCATTTAATGAATTTGATAATTCCCTTTTTAGACCAGACTGGGTGTATCCATAAATCACACATAGTGTACGTAAAACCATGACTTAGATGAACTCAGCAAGATCACCATTATAAAAACATTTGGATTAGTTTCGTAAGGATCAAGCAGGATCACACATTTACAGTTGCGCGTTGTTCTGACATTTATATTTTATATTTGACACACAACTCAGTGATGAAGCCAGCTGTACGGAACGCTGTTCGTAACTGACGGTGGATGAACAGTCAGAAGAAAGTCACGCGCTCACTCTCCGGGTCATTGTTGCATATCTTTAAGCTTTACTCACCGTGTTTTTCACAGATAACGCGTTCCATTTTTATTGTACTATTTAACTCTACCTTCGGACAAATTTAGGTCTCATCGGCTTCTTTTAGTTTCGACTCACACTGTGCGCGGACGCCGGCGTGATGACGTAACTGGCCGCTTATCCAATGAGCCATGGCTAAATAGGAACGTCATTTCTGTTCAAACAGTGGCGTAATTATTATTATTAAACACTGCGTTGTGACTGCAGAGTGATATGATATAGAGCTGTGCGATACCAAGAATTTTGGTATCGATCTGATACCAAGTAAATACAGGGCCAATATCGCGATATTCGATACCGATACTTTTTAATATTTAAGCTTCATTGATCCAAAAGAGGCGGCACGGTGGCTTAGTGGTTAGCACGTTCGCCTCTCAGCGCTAGGGATTCCCGGTTCGAATCCCCATCTGGGTGGAGTTTCCATGTTCTCCCCGTGTCTGCGTGGGTTTCCTCCGGGTTCTCCGGTTTCCTCCCACAGTCCAAAAACATGGATCAAGTCAATTGAATTCTCAAAATTGGCCCATATAGAGTGTGTTTGTGTGAGTGAGTGTGTGCCCAGCGATGGATTGGCGCCCTGTCCTGGGTCTATCTGCCCAGCGCCCGAAACCCTCTCCCCTGGATGGGCATGGGGAACCCCACCGTGACCCTAATAGAGGATAAAGCGGGAGATAATGAAAGAATGAATGATCCAAAAGACCGAGTATAGAGTTTGGCCAAACATTGTAGGTGACAACAAAATAATGTATCCCAATCAACATCTTTGTTTAGAAACAATGGAACAGTAATAAAACAAAGTTTGCTTTAACGTGAGGAAAATATATATTTTTGAGGTGCAAAAGGAGAAACGACAATACAAATATAATGTAAAAATGCTCCCCTCACTAGACAGTTTTTTCTTTCTTTATTTCTTTTTTTCAAATAGAATTGTTCTTAGGCAAAACAATAAAAAAAAGGAATTTTCTTCCTTTCAGTGCAATTCTGTTTTTTCTTAAATAAACAGAGTATAAAAAAATCACTTAACACAACTTAAAACAAAATTTTCTGAGTTTAGAGAGCTAACAAAACACAGTACAACAAAGTTAACACACCACAACATATTCTGTGAGCAGATATTTTCTCAAGTTGAACAATACAATTGCTTAATAGAAAGAAAAAAAGAATTTTTTTTTATCTTCAGTGCACTTCTGGCTTTAAGCAAAATAAAATCGATAAGTGAAAATTAAAGTATAACCCCCCCCCCCCCCCCCCATTTAGAACAAATGATTAGAGGTTTTTATTTAAGAACAGTATCATGTTCACATTTTTGGGTTTCAGTGACATTCGCCTGATGTTCAGTAGCTGTCCTGCCTTTGAAAAAAGCCTCTCATCTTTTTTTATCTCCCACTCTGAGTCTCTCTCTCCGTACTGTGATGTGTCGACTTGGGCTGGTCAGGATGAGCCCACGTGGCCGCTGTGTCACGTGGCCAGCGATGGATTGGCGCCCTGTCCTGGGTCTATCTGCCCAGCGCCCGAGATGTTCTCCCCTGGATGGGCATGGGGAACCCCACCGCGACTGTGCAACAACAAAAGTGTGTGTGTGTGTGTGTGTGTGTGTGTGTCTGTGCCACATCGTATGGCATGCATTCGGGGCCAAAATCGTCTTAGTTCTAACGCCTGTACAGTACACATAAAAATATTAGTGTCCAGACGTAAAATGGTGCAGCACGGTGGCTTAGTGGTTAGCATGTTCTCCTCTCAGCGCTGGGGGGAATCCCAATCTGGGTGGAGTTTCCATAGGGTGTCCAGATTCCAATTCAACAGATGTGAAACAAAGACTATGTTTGTGTGGGACACCACTGCATAGTCTAAAATAACTTTAAAAAAGAAACATCTCTATTCTATATATATATTTTCTATATTTTCTATTTTATATATATATATATATATATATATATATATATATATATATATATATATATATATATATATATATATATATATATAATACACCCAATCTATCGCGCCAATCTATCGCCGGGTGCACACTCACTCCGTGACTCACACAGACGAACACACTCTATATGGGGCAATTTAGAGAACTCAATTGACTTGATCCATGTATTTGGACAGTGGGAGGAAACCGGAGAACCTGGAGGAAACCCACGCGGACATGGGAAGAACATGGAAACTCCACCCAGATGTGTGTGTGTGTGTGTGTGTACAATTAAACATAAGGAACTGACTGTTACACACACACACACACACACACACACACACACACACACACACATATATATATATATATATATATATATGTGTGTGTGTGTGTGTGTGTGTGTGTGTGTGTGTGTGTGTGTGTGTGTGTGTAACAGTCAGTTCCTTATGTTTAATTGTACACACACACACACACACACACACACACACACACACACACGTGTATGACATTCCTGTATTTCTCCAAACAGTATATGTATATATAACTTGTATGTCTTATTTAAATGTACCTTTCTCTAACGTAAGAAAACATAGTAAACATGGAACTTTCATACTATTTCACAATGATTCTCAAATTAAAACACGTTTGAATCTTGTTTGGGTTTTAGCAGGAGTGCATGCGCAGACTGGGAAACCACCTTTTGAGCAACGTATCATATTTTCCTCCAGATCTCGTGCTGCATGCCTCTGCTGTTCTGATTATTATATTATATTATATTATATTATATTATTCATTCATTCATTCATTCATTATCTCCCGCTTTATCCACTATTAGGGTCGCGGTGGGGTTCCCCATGCCCATCCAGGGGAGAACGTCTCGGGCGCTGGGCAGATACACCCAGGACAGGGCGCCAATCCATCGCTGGGTACACACTCACTCACACAGACACACTCTATATGGGGCAATTTAGAGAACTCAATTAACTTGATCCATGTTTTTGGACTGTGGGAGGAAACCGGAGAACCCGGAGGAAACCCACGCGGACACGGGGAGAACATGGAAACTCCACCCAGATGGGGATTCGAACCGGGAATCCCTAGCGCTGAGAGGCGAACGTGCTAACCACTAAGCCACCGTGCCGCCCTATATTATATTATATTAATTATATTATATTATAATATATTAATTATTTGGGGGCGGCACCGGTGGCTTAGTGTTTAGCTTGTTCGCCTCTCAGCGCTAGGGATTCCCGGTTCGAATCCCGGGAATCCGGGATTATTTGCATAGAATAAAAACAAGACACAGAACACACAACATATTAAAAGTATGTTAAAATAAAAACAATGATCAGATGGAGAATGCCAGTTTAAACAGGTGAGTTTTGAGTGCGGATTTGAATTGTGAAAGTGAGGTGATGTGTCTTATGTCCGGTGGTAAAGAGTTCCAAAGTTGGGGAGCAGAGCGGCTGAAAGCTCTGTACCCCATGGTGGTAAGGCGAGCAGTGGGGACAGTCAGGAGGATAGAGGAGGATGATCGGAGGGAGCGAGATGGAACTACAACTTGTAGAAGAGAGGAGAGATATGGTGGAGACTGGTTGTGAATAGATTTAAAGGTGAGCAGAAGGATTTTATAATTGATGCGGAACTTGACCGGGAGCCAGTGAAGCTGTTGGAGGACAGGAGTGATGTGGTGGAAACTGGGGGTTTTGGTGATGATGCGAGCAGCCGAATTCTGGACCAGTTGAAGCTTATGGAGAGATTTGTGGGGAGACCGAAAAGAAGAGAGTTGCAGTCAGTAAGGTAGGAGGATGGAAGATTGGAAGTGGGTTTGGTGGCAAGGTAAGAGCTGGGTGTCATCTGCGTAACAGTGGAAATGAATGTTTGTATTTGCGGAAGATAGTGAAGGAGATAAGGCTATGATAAATAAGGGGGCAGCATGAGCCCTGGGTAAGAGAGGGGCGAAGACGGTTGAATGTTGCGAAGGTGGAAGTAGGCAGATACCGGGTGATGTTGTTGATGTGTGATTGAAAAGCTGCACTTACAGAGGGTACCCCCACTGACGAGAATGAAAAAACAAATGAAACGTCTCAGAATTTTATGCTTTTACCTGCCACATAGCAAAAGAAAAATGGGAAAATGAACCGGAAAAATTGTAAAACAATGTTAAGACCACTGAAACACCCTAATCACATGAAGTCATTACCTGAATGAAACACCTGTCCCAAATTATCACCTGTATAAAAGTCCACCTGGCAACAGTCTCAGTGACACTCCAACATCTCCACGAAGGGCAAGAGTAAAAAGCCGTCTAAAGATGTCAGGGACAAAATTGTTGACCTACACAAGGCTGGAATGGGCTAAAAGTCAGTTTTATCATGTAAGTTGGTGTAATTATTTGAATTGAACCAGGATTACTGTCAATTTCCATGCAAGATATCAGGCATTGATCATGGGAAAGGTAAAAATCAGCCAAGAACTACACGAGAGGAGCTGAGTAATGATCTCAAGGCGGCTGGGACCACAGTCTCCAAAAAAACCATTGGTAATACACTGAGACGTAATGGTTTAAAATCATGCAGTGCACGACAGGTTCCTCTGCTCAAGGAGGCTCACGTCCAGACCCGCCTCAAGTTTGCCAATGAACATATTAATGACTCCGAGAGAGACTGGGAGAAGGTGCTGTGGTCAGATGAGACCAAAATTGAGCTCTTTGGCCTTAACTCAACTCGACGTGTTTGGAGGAAGAAAAATACAGAATATGACCCTAAGAATACCATCCCCACTGTCAAGCATGGTGGTGGAAGTATTATGTTTTGGGGGTGTTTTTTCTTCTAAGGGCACAGGCCAACGTCACCGCATTGACGGGAAGATGAACGGGACCATGTATCGCAAAATCCTGGGTGACAACCTCCTTGCCTCTGCCAGGGCACTGAAAATGGGTCGTTGATGGGTCTTTCAGCACGACAACGACCCAAAACATACAGCCAAGGAAACAAAGGACTGGCTCCATAAGAAGCATATCAAGGTCATGGAATGGCCTAGCCAGTCTTCTGACCTCAATCCCATCGAAAATCTATGGAGAGAGCTGAAGTTTCACGTTTCCAAATGCATGCTTATAAACCTTAAGGATTTGGAGGTGATTTGCAGAGAGGAGTGGGCCAAAATTACTCCTGAAGTGTGTGCAAACCTTATAAAAAAACTATAAGAAACGTCTGACTGCTGTGCTTGCCAACAAGGGTTTTGCCACCAAGTATTAAATGTTTTACTAGGGGATCAAATACTTATTTCCCTCAATGAAATGCAAATTATTTTTTATTTCTCATTTCATGTAATTTTCTCCATTTTTCTTTTCATATTTTGTGTGTCACTGTTAAAATAAAGCTGGCATAAAATTATGAGATGTTTCATTTGTTTTTTTGTATTAAAACTTTTAAAGTCAGTGGGGGATCAAATACTTATTTCCTCCACTGTAGGTCAAGGAGGATGAGTATGGAGAGTAGACTAGAATCAGCTGCCATGAGGAGGTCATTAGTGATTTTTGTGAGTGCAGTTTCTGTACTGTGAAGAACGCGAAATCCAGATTGGAACTGTTCATAGAGGTTATTGGAAGATAAGTAAGTATGTAATTGAGCTGCTACTGTTTTCTCAAGAATTTTTGAGATAAAGGGTAAATTAGAGATTGGGCGTAGGTTGTTGAAATTAGTGTGGTCTGTACCTGTTTTTTTTCAGAATTGGTGTTATTGCTGCAGTTTTGAATGGTGCAGGAACAGTTCCAGTGGAAAGAGACGAATGGATGATGGCAGAAATTAAAGGAAGCAAGGAAGGGAGGCAGGCTTTAACCAAGACTGTAGGGAGAGGATCCAGTTGACAGGTGGATTGGCACCCTGTCCTGGGTCTGTCTGCCCAGCGCCCCAGACGTTCTTCCCTGGATGGGCATGGGGAACCCCCCTGCAACCCTAATAGAGGATAAAGCAGAAGATAATGAATGAATATTATATTATTTTATTTTATTATTATTTGCATAATTTGTGTTGGTGGGCGCGCCCTTAAGATGCGTCCGTGTTCCCGATTGGTTAACATTCAAACAGCCCGCCTCTCCCCTGATAACAGACAACACAGCCATCCAATGGCAGATTATACAACACACATTTCAAAACTTCAGTCTGACTTTGAATAACAATGTGGGACAATGACTCAATTTGCGCGACGAAGGAAAAGTAACGAAATTTCGTGACTGTCCCGCACAAAGCAGGACATCTGGTCACCCTAAGTTTCCATGTTCTCCTCGTGTCTGCGTGGGTTTCCTCCGGGTTATCCAGTTTCCTCCCACAGTCCAAAAACATGGATCAAGTCAATGAAATTTTTCACATATAGAATGTGTCTGTGTGAGTGAGTGTGTGCCCAGCGATAGATTGGCACCCTGTCCTGGGTGTATCTGCCCAGCACCCTGGATCTCCCCTGGATGGGCATGGGGAACCCCACCGCGATCCAAATAGAGGATAAAGCGGAAGATAATGGATGGATGGATGAACGTAAAATGTGTAAGTACCTTAGGACTAACTGCTGGTTACTTTAACACCACAACAGTGGGCACTAGTGATGGGCATTCGGGCTCTTTTCAGAGAGCTGGTTCTTTTGTCTCGGCTCTCTAAAAAGAGTCGGTTCTTTCGGCTCCCAAGTGGCTCTCTTGACTTTGTTTTTAAAAAGCACTTTATTACCAAATTATGTGTACAATTAATTAAAAACACATTATAAATGTTTATTTTTAATAATATGGTTTTATTTACATACTTATTATGGAACAAATTAATTGCTACAAATATAAAATACAAAAACAAGGATCCTCTGCTCTGGATGATGCTGTGGAAATTGTAGGTGCAGCAGCAGTTGCATTAGACACACAAGCACCTTCAGTAGGTTCTCTTGCTTTTCTTTTATTTTCTAACTGAACTGATAAATAAACTGTCCATCATACGACCAATCAGATCGCTTCAGATCGAATTCGAAGCACTGGTCACACAATGCAACTGAATTTGTAATGTACATGTGATGTACTACAGACAATAGATATAACTTTATTAGTCAAAAATATTTATCCAGTGAGGTATCTGTAGTACATGGATTAAAAAAAGTATATTGTACGCCATCTTAATGTTCTATTGCTGCCTCTCCTTTACTGTCCCTGGTTAAAATAATTATACCAATAGATCAAAGAATCAGTGATCTGCATTAAAAAAAGCTCCTTTACTCATTTTTACTAGTTTTAACTTTTCTTAATGTAACTTCTAATATAAAAAATTGATTCCATGTTCTAACTGTGTCATCGTGGGGTTATCTGGTTCCACAGTCTCAAAACATGTCTTTAAAGGTAAATTGGCTGCTCTAGATTTCCCTTATATAGTGTATGTGTCTGTGTGAGTGAGTATGTGCCCAGTGATGGATTGGAGCGCTGTCCTGGGTGTATCTGCCCAGCACACAAACATTTTTCCCCCTGGATAGGCATGGGCCACCCTAGTAGAGAATTAAGCCAAAGATGATGAGATGAGAAATCAAGGCAGTCCTTTGTTACATATTTTTTTGTAAAAGGCTCATATTATATTGCCAAGTGCAAATTATAAAATATACATATTAATGTATATTGTGGCTTCCGTGAGGATTTGAGGACCGTACATCAGCTGATTTTAAACATGGGAGTATTTATTATTTAGTATTTAAACATTGGAATTACCCTCTGTAGAAAACTGTTGGGATGTAAGAAAGCAATGCGCATTGTGTCGAGTTTGGAGCCAATGATGTATCTTCGATGAACTGCTTACATACTCTGGCCACAAAATTCTTGGCATTTTCCTGCAAGAGGAAATGGGGAACTCAGGGCTCAGTTTATCAGAGTAAAGTCTGAGGATATCATCTCGGTACCTACTGTAACAACATTCAGAATGCTGTTGACTATCACTGGGAATTTAGTGTGAATCCCCAAGAATTATTTCCCAAACCATCCCTGACCGCCCACTAAACCAATGGTGGATGATGCTGCAGCATAGTGTTCACCACTATATCTTCAGACTCTTTCAAATTAATGTTACCTAACCACGCGTTGTTTAAAAACAATGCAATTAATATTGATAAATCAATTATTTTAACAAATTTGAAAAATATAATTGTGATTTTTAGTTCTGATGCTTCGAAAGATCTATTCATCTTAAGGCACTGAATGAAGTAAACAGAAAGGTTCAGTGCTGGTGATCTAGTTCAGACCACTTGTAATGAACTGAGTTCTCATTAGCCCACAAAGTAAGAGTAAAGTACCCAGTCCTAAAATATGAGTAAAGTCTGAGGATATCATCTCGGTACCTACTGTAACAACATTCAGGATGCTGTTGACTATCACTGGGAGTTTAATGCGAATCCCCAAGAATTATTTCCCAAACCATCCCTGACCGCCCACCAAACTAATGCTGGATGATGCTGCAGCATAGCGTTCACCACTATATCTTCAGTTTCTATATAGAACAGGGGTGCTCAATACGTCGAAGGGGTGCAGGTAGATCGTGATGGAGGTTTGAGAAAAAAAAAGCGTTTATCACGTATCAACGCTTTTTTTACAGCACAGTGTCTGAAGCATACGGAGCCCCTAAAGTGACATGGAAGAAAAAAAATATAATGTGAGATCTCGCAATAACTTTGGGGGAGCTGTAGACTTAGGGAGCAGGTAACATTTTTAAAATGTAATGGTGAGACTGGGGCTCAGGAAGTCCCCACCATATATGGAAGGTCCATTCACACTCATCCACACACAGAAGGACAGCACACCTAAGGATTAAATACCGAAGCGGTATCTTTGAGAATTCAGAGATCTCTCATCAATCGCAGTCATCTGCCATTGATGATTTTTCCTGAACACTTGTTTGTCTATTCAGTAAAACACATTAAGTTCTTTTGGAACAAAGCCGCCGACTTCTGACCGTTTTATTGGAACATAACACTCACTCACATTCATGAAAACCGTGTTTATGGGCAAGCACTGATTTGATGTCTTTATATTGCAAGCCAATCACAAAATAAAACTCAATAAAACTTTTCCATGGATGAACGTTCTCCATTGCGATCGTATATTGTTGTTGACCCGGAAACTGACCTGAAATAAATATAAATATAACTATTGCGAGATCTCACAAAACATTTTGTGAGATCTCGCAAAATTATTCCGAGATCTCACAAAATTATTGCGAGATCTCGCATTATATATTTTTTCTTCCATGTCACTTTAGGGGCTTCGTAGAAGCACTTATACACGTGTGCGCACACATTCACACACACAATGTGATTCATTCTGAATCTGAATCTCTATCGCTGTGCAAGCGAGCGGTCTGCCCCCCCCATCTCTCTCGCTTTCCCCAAAACCGGTATGTGGCCACGCCCCCGTGCCTAAATCAGAAGCACTGCCTCGAGAATCATCTACATTAGATCTACAAAGACCTAAAATGTACCACTTTTTTAGAGTGGGAGGGTGAATATGTTTTTACACTGTCAAACTCAAAATGCATTTGCTTTTTTAATGTTCATGTTCTGTTTGGGGGCAGCACAGTTGCTTAGTGGTTAGCATGTTCTCCTCTCAGCGCTAGGGATTCCCAGTTCGAATCCCCATCTGGGTGGAGTTTCCATGTTCTCCCCATGTCCGCGTGGGTTTCCTCCGGGTTCTCCGGTTTCTTCCCACAGTCCAAAAACATGGATCAAGGTCAATTGACTTCTCCAAATTGCCCCATATAGAGTGTGTTTGTGTGTGAGTGTGCCCAGTGATAGATTGGCGTCCTGTTCTGGGTGTATCTGACCAGCGCCCGAAGTGTTCTCCCCTGGATGGGCATGGGGAACCCCCCCCGCGACCCTAATTGAGGATAAAGCGGAAAATAATGGATGGATGGATAGATGGATGTTCTGTTTGAGGAAATGTGGGTTACAGTGATTGCTGTACATTTGTGCTGTATACTGTGTGTTTGGGTGTAACTAAAATCAGGTTTTCTCTGTGCTATTTCCTGGAATGTGTTTAATAAAAGATCAATTCTCACAGATTGGACAAGACTAACATGATGTGTGTTAACAGGTTTCAATATAAAAGCCTAAATAATAGAGATTGACCCCGGTAGATCTCAATGACCTGTCCAATGGAAAAGTAGATCTCAGGCTAGAAAAGTGTGGGCACCCCTGATATAGAATAATCATTCATGAGCTTGTGTTCTAATTTATGTTCCCAGTCAGTATGACAACCTGCACTTCCAGAGTTTCTCGTTTGTCACCAGCAGAGGGCAAACGAAGCTCAGGTTTACAACAATAATTCTACTTTATGTACTGTATAATCCCAAGTCGACTCCATCATGATTAGGTATATTGCACCCTGTACAGAGATGCTATCCAAATCAAATTATGGCTAGTTCTATCGTCTCCATTCTTAAACATACAGTCATGTAAGATTAGATGAAACTACCTGTGTAGAAGCATTACTTACACGCTACAACTTTTAATATAACTAAGAATCATAATATGTAATGCAATGCATCTTTCCATCAGATTTTACTTCACATTCTTAGGTACCTTTAAAAACAAATTTATTTGTAAAATGCTGGTAATTTACTGCACAAAGTGTCAAGAATCTGAAAAAATATAAGGTGTATAAGGTTGATGCTGATGCTACACTGACATTTGCAGCAAGTGGAATCTTATAAAGTCATTAAGGTCTGTGCCAAACCAAAAGTTAATTCAAAGATTTCCATGTTTACAACAACAGAGTGGATGGTGAGGTAACAGTGACCTTTGACAGCCTAAATCTAATCTAATCTGATGTAATCCAATCCAATTGCTTCCTGGAGCCCATGTGAATGTTTGTGCCAAATTGGAAGAAATTCTTTCAAGGCAATCCTGAGATATCATGTGTACAAAAACTGATTAAACATGAGGCTTGATGACCTGTGACATTTTCTAAATGTAAATGTTTATCTTTAAATCCATGTGAACTTTCTTGTCAATACACAATTCTGATGCGGTGAGATTTTGGCAGTTTTTAGCATTGTTGGCAGTAAGATGTCACTGTAACCTCACTACTTTTTGAAGTAATTCCTTTAACTGTTAAAAATGCAATTACAATTACTAAAATTCAAACACACTTGCTAATCATTAATTTTGACATCTGTCATGGTTGTCTCTTCCCTGTTTACAAATTATTGTTACCTAACCACGCGTTGTTTAAAAACAATGCAATTAATATTAATAAATCAATTATTTTAACAAATTAGATAAATGGAATTGTGTTTTTTTTAGTTCTGATGCTTCGAAAGATCTATTCATCTTAAGGCACTGAATGAAGTAAATAGAAAAGGTTCAGTGCTGGTGATCTAGTTCAGACCACTTGTAATGAACTGAGTTCTCATTATCCCACAAAGTAAGAGTAAAGTATCCAGTCCTAAAATATGAACATTTTCAGGCAAATTATTGTATTTCAAAGGCAATAATTTAGTGGTAATATTAGATGTGTTGTTTAGGTGTGATAGCTATGCCTGCATCAGTGATTTCGAGCAACTTTCTTTCAGAAGTGAAAGCCTTTATATATAGGTACAGTATATATAGATAACTTATTCAAGAGCTTTAGTATTAAGTAACTATGCCTGATAAATTAGACCTAATTTTCAGTAGTTTGCAGAGTAAAGCAAGTCCAAAGAATTGTCATTCATGGAATGTACAACTAAAATGCCTTGATAACATTATCATTTGGGCGGTGTATATGAACCATTAAGGTGTGTTGACGTAGACAGAAGAAAATGACAACTGAGGCATAAAAGAAAAGAATAATACTGTGATAATCTGACAAAAATTACACACTGTAAACCAGAAACTGGTTGATTCAAACATATCATATGGTGAAATGTCACCTTTTTACTATATAAAGTACAGCTGAAGCCAAATATTGCTTAGCTACCTTGTCTTAAAACTAACTGCAATGCTTGTTAAAAAGTTTTTCATAAAGTCATTTCCCCTCAGTTTTAGATCACCAAGATACCAGCTACTAAACTTGCCTGCACTGAATCCAGTAATGAAGGACTAGCAGCAATAATTTAAAAAAAGTATTTTGAAAATGTGGTAGGTCGTTATTGGCACCAGAACACCGGCTCTCGTTTTACATTCTCTCTGATTAGGCGAGGAGAGAAGGAATGAAATTCAGCTTACCTAACATTGAAAGATTGACTCTCTGGGTGCCTGTGGTGTCAAACTCTCTCATAGCTCTGCATTTAATTAAAAGTGTTTTATCAGTTCCTAAATACCCTACAAGACACTCAATTAAAGAATCAAGCCTAATATAATTAAATTCACCGTATACGTTGTTAAAATAAATAGTTTTGTTTTAGTAACATACTTTTAGTAACTAACTTATGTATGAAGTATGACACTGTACAGTCATGGAAAATAGAAAGTTCTCCCTCCTTGATATCTATTGTAACATACTTTAAAGACTTTAAGTTTAAGGTAAAAACAATCTCAGTTGCCAATACATGACAAAGATATATTTAATGAAAATGAAATTCAGCTGCAGAAGTCATGTGTGAAAATTCAAGCACACACCTATTCATAGGATTTAGGATGGCAAGTAGCAACTTATAAATCAATAAGGTCCTTGAGATGTGCATTATTGTGAATTAATCATGGGAAATAGGTGTTGGGCATGATGCTTATAGGTGTTGTTAGGCACTGTAACAATAAAATATTAAATATAAACTGGATTTCTGTGACATAATAAAGTCCATTTTTTAAAGTGAACATTTATTACTTAGAAAATGACTCACTGTTTGTATTAACCTGTATTTCCATTAAAGGTACATGATTTAAAACAATTTTAAACCACGTTCACATATTTCTCACTTTGATACGAATGTTAAGCGGTCAAATGTGTGTATTATTATCAATAACGTCATGGCTGTACAAGCGGCTCAACCAATCAGATTAAAGTACCGGAACTATCCATCCATTATCTTCCGCTTCATCCTATATATTAGGGTCACAGGGGGGTTCCCCATGCCCATCCAGGGGAGAACATTTCGGGCGCTGGGCAGATACACCCAGGACAGGGTGGCAATCCATCGCTGGGCACACAGTCACTCACACAGACACACTCTATATGGGGCAATTTGGAGAACTCAATTGACTTGATCCATGTTTTTTGGACTGTGGGAGTCCAAATTGACTCTATTGACTCCAAATAATGCCGGTCTGAAGACGGAACGGAAAATGTATGTATATAAACATAAATCAGACCATTTCATAAAATAAATGCAACAAATGAAAATAACAAACTAATTAACTAAACAAGGAATACTTAACGAAAGTAACTAAAGGAAAATTAAAACAGGTGTGGAGTGCCTAGCACTTCTTACACTGGGCATAATGTTAGGGCCATTTTTCTAATAAATGTGCAATATTCAGAAACATTGCAAATAAACAAGAATTTTGTCTTAGTTAGCATGTAAAATTTTCATGATGGTACAGTTAGAAAAAGACAGAACATCTAAAGTTTATTTGAAATTGTTGCCATAAAAAGTGTCTTCTTACTAAAAAGAAGATAGCAGAATGGCCTAAATTTGCTAATTTTCACATGAACAAACTATAAGACTTTTGAAACATTGTCTTTTGGACTAAAGTAAAATTCCATAGCACAGCATAACAGCACAACAAACCATAACAACCTTCAAGCCAAGTGGTGGAGGGGAATATTGTGGAGTGTTTTGCATCCACAGGACATTGAGTCAACCACAACTTGTCTGTGTATTAAAATATTTTAATGTCAAAATTTCAACCATCTCTCCAATGACTTACAGTTGTGATCAAATTTATTCAACCCCCAATGCTGCGAAGGGTTTTATGGAATTCAGTGCACATTTGTAATTGTGTTCATAATGAAATCTTACAAGGACTTGTTAAAGAACTAAATGCAACTAAGATAGCATCAATTGTTTTTGTCATAAAGTATTAAATGGCCTTTTTGTGATTTCTTCATTGACACAATTATTCAACCCCTTTACAACTACCACTCATAAGAACAGAGGTTCATTCCAGTGTTTTCAATCAGGTATTGAAAACGCCTGTGGATGTCAACGAGCAGCAATCAAGCATGATAAGCACCAATTAGGCAGATTTAAAAGGACTGTGATACTCAGCTCCTTCTAGACATCTACTGGTGTGTTTACAAGCATGGTGAAGGCAAGAGAATGGTCCCAGAAGACAAGAGAAGAGGTTATTGCTCTTCACAAGAATGGCAATGGATATAAAAAGATTGCGAAGTTGTTAAATATTCCAAGAGACCCTATCGGAAGTATCATTCGCAAGTTCAAGTTAAAGGGCACAGTGGAAACGTTACCTGGTCGTGGCAGAAAGAAGATCCTGACCGCGACTGCTGTGCGCTACCTGAAGCGTAATGTGGAGAAAAATCCCCGCGTGACTGCTAAGGAACTGAAAAAAGACCTGTCAGATGTGGGCACTGAAGTTTCAGCTCAGACAATAAGGCGCGCACTGCATAACGAAGACCTCCATGCCAGAACTCCCAGGCGCACCCCCTTGCTGACTCCAAAGAACAAGAAAAGTCGACTGCAGTATGCCAAAAGTCATGTGGACAAGCCACAAAGGTTTTGGGACAGTGTACTGTGGTCAGATGAAACTAAATTAGAACTGTTTGAGACAATGGACCAGCGCTATGTTTGGAGGAGGAAGAACCAGGCTTATGAACAAAAGAACACCTTGCCTACTGTGAAGCATGGCGGGGTCAATTATGCTTTGGGGCTGTTTTGCTTCTAATGGTACAGGAAAGCTTCAACGTGTGCAGGGTACCATGAATTCCCTTCAGTACCAGGAGATCTTGGAGGAAAATGTGATGGAGTCAGTCACAAACCTGCGGCTTGGGAGACGTTGGACCTTCCAACAGGACAATGATCCGAAGCACACATCCAAGTCCACTAGTGCATGGTTGAACATGAAAGGCTGGAACATTCTAGAGTGGCCATCGCAATCACCAGACTTAAATCCAATTGAGAACCTCTGGTGGGACCTAAAGAAGGCAGTTGCAGTGCGCAAGCCTAAGAATGTGACTGAACTGGAGGCTTTTGCCCATGAAGAATGGGCTAAGATACCCATAGGTCGCTGCAAGACACTTGTGTCAAGCTATGCTTCACGCTTGAAAGCTGTCATAACTGGAAAAGGATGTTGTACTAAGTACTAAAAAATAATGTCACTAGGGGGTTGAATAAAACTGATAATGATGTGAGCACAGTAAAGACATTTGTGGTTATTCCATCATAATTATTATGTTATATTTGTCTAATTTATAAGTGCCTCTTTGATATAATTGTAAATAAGATGACTGAAATGATCCAAATCAATGTCAAACTGGCCAAAACACTTTATTTCAGTGGGGGTTGAATACATTTGATCACAACTGTATGCTTTGCCGAAACTGAGTCTTGCAACAGGGCAATGATCCAAAGCATGAAATAAAATTTAACTTTTGCAGTAATCCAGTCAAAGTTCTGACCTAAATTCAGTTGAAATGTTGTTACATGAATATATCCCCAAAAACCTCAATAAACTAAGGTTGCAAAAAGGAAGAGGGCTAAAATACTTCCAGAATAAGAGACTGATACAGAAATAAGTTATACACTGCCTGGCCAAAAAAAAAGTTGCCACCAAAAAAAACAGTCACACACTCCACTATTTCGTTGGACCGCTTTTAGCTTTGATTATGGCATGCATTCACTGTGGCATTGTTATGATAAGCTTCTGCAATGTCCCAAGATATATTTCAGTCCAGTATTGCATTCATTTTTCACCAGGATCTTGCATTGATGATGGCAGAGTCTGACTGCCACGCAAAGCCTTCTCCAACACATCCCAAAGATTTTCAATAAGGTTAAGGTCTGGACGCTGTGATGGCCAATCCATATGTGTGAATGATTTCTCATGCTCCCTGAACCACTCTCACAATTTGAGCCTGATGACTTTTGGCATTGTCAACTTGGAATATGCCTGTGCCATCAGGGAAGAAGAAGTCCATTGATGGAATAACCTGGTCATTTGGTATATTCAGGAAGTCAGCCGACCTCATTCTTTGAGCACATACTGTTGATGAACCTAGACCTGAGCAATTGCAGGTCTAAACCAGTTACAACCAGGTGGTGACTTTTTTTTTGGCCAGGCAGTGTAGGTAATAATGGTAATTCCACAAGGGATTTATTAATGGGGTGTACTTAGTTATTTATAAATCATTTATATTATTTATAAATAATAATAATAATAATAATAATAATAAAGCGATAGATTGGCACCCTGTTCTGGGTGTATTTGCCCAGCGCCCGAAGCGTTCTCCCCTGGATGGGCATGGGGAACCCCACCCGCGACCCTAATATAGGATAAAGCGGAAGATAATGAATGAATGAATTAATGAATAATAATAATTATTATAATTATTATTTATCAATAATAACTTTGTGTTATTAGTCATGTGTTGTTTATCTGAAATTGACCTTT
Organism: Corydoras sp. C115; assembly: GCA_019802505.1. NCBI lineage: Eukaryota > Metazoa > Chordata > Actinopteri > Siluriformes > Callichthyidae > Corydoras > Corydoras sp. C115. Next base: position 1,499,120 of record JAFMOC010000076.1, on the reverse strand, counting down.
TAAGGACTAGAGGTTTGTATTTTGTCATGATAGAAAATCATAGATTTCAAATGGGGTGTCATTTATTTTTTCTATGACTATATGTTGCTTTCATATTTCTATGTCTTGGTCAACACCCAATTTTTCATTTTCCCCTGGATGGGCATGTGGAAACCCCCCCCCCCCACACACACACACGGCCTTTAAGCGGGAGATAATGAATGAAAGATAAGAGGAAAGAGATCCAAAGATCATGGTGTAGGTAGGGGTTAGGGTATTTCATTCAGTAGTCAAAAAGGAGAGGTGATTAGTAGAGATAGATGTTTGCTTAAGTTGGTTACAACCTTACAAACTTACAAAATAAGCAAAGCAATGCTATGAAAACCTATGAGCCTGAATGACTGAACCCATGAGAACATAAACAGTAGGGGTGCAAATCTCTCAGTGTCTGGCGATTCGATTTGATTCCGATTTTTGAGGTCACGATTCGATCCAGAATCGATTTTCGATTCAGAAACGATTTCTTCAGTTCAAATAGTCTTTAAATTTTGTTTAAATTATGTGATTGACAAGGTGAAACAACAATGTTAACAAATAGAACATTTATTTAAAACATTACTTTCAGGTTCCGTCCTGTATCAAATCTTTTTGCACCATTTTATATTCATACAAAAATAGGATTGCGCTAAACTGTACGGTGGCCGAGCGGATACATAATGCGATATTCAGTACGCTTGGGAGGGGGCACCAAAATAAGACTTAAACGCATTTTTTAAAAGTAGATTCTTGGGCATTGTGAATCGATTCAGAATCGCCAGAACTACGAATCACGATTCTTTGAAGAATCAAATTTTTTCTGCACCCCTAATAAACAGTAAATGGATAATGGGACTGAGGACTGAGCAATGGGGCACATTATTTGCTATAGTGGGTATAGTTTGCAATATCTACTAATACACTATACACATAATCAAGTTCAGCCAGACATGTGTTAGACTAAATTCTATCATTTTAAACGTTTTTATAATTATTTCTTTATGTACAGTACGAAAAGAATATGTCAATGTTGAAGTTTACAGTGAATTCACAGTGAACAACTTAGTAGTTGAGTGGAATAGTAAAAGATAAATATTTTGCAGTTTTGGTTTGGCCTATTTTTTGCATATGTGTATATTCAGTACAGCTCTTAGAAGTCAGGACCTATAATATGCATGACTAGCAATTTTTTGGTAAAATACAGTGGATAGCAGAACATTTTGTTTGGCCCAGTGAATATTAAATATATATCCAGCAGCAGTCATGTTCCATTATAACATGCATAATCAAATTCTAATGGGCATATTTGTCATTCCCTATTTAAAACTATAGACATTAATATTTACTTGCCTCCCTTGCCTACTCATTTATAAATACATTACACAATATTTAAATGTACGTATGTTTATCCATTTTTTAGGATAAGCATTGTTAGGGTGAAAGGGGCTGGTTTACGGTTGACATTCTGGTTCATATATGATATATGTGAAAGAGTTAGTCTGCACCAGACTAATGAACTATTTACTGATGACTCCCTCTTTGTGCTATTATAAATAAAAGTATATAATGGATGTTTTATGTTTTAAACATTGTTTTAGTTCTTAAAACATACAGTCCTTAAAAATAAGAAGGAAGCAGTTTTTAGGAAGTCACCATTGTATTTTAACTCGGTAAAATAATAGCTAAGTGAAATCCTGGAACATTGGTAGGGAAAGGCTCTGAGGTGAGTAGTGATGGTGATGAAACAGGAGAGTAACTGTGCAAACCATGCTGTCTATACCTGCCCATCTTACACACACACGCACACACGCACACACACACACACCCCCTCAGGGGGGAAAAAGGAAACATTGTTACTGCTAAGACTAGTGTAGTGAATCGAAGGAACAGCTGCCATTTCAAGCTTGAATTTACAACACAGAACATTAAGAATATGAAACTGATTCATTTATTTGCCTTTAAGAAAACAACAAAATTTGTATAGGAAAAAGTTACGTTGTGGTTTCAATTTCGCTTTCATGTTCACAGTTTTTGTGAACTACATACTGACTCTATTATTTCCAGAAAGAATTTATTTACAGAGTAGCCAAAATTTTAATCTCAACAGAAAAGTCCCTATAAGTGCCTTGGGCTGTTTCTTATGCAACAATGATAAAATACCAACCTCAATGATTTAAAACAAATGAAGCATGAGCTTAGTACTGACTGATGACTGTACCAGCAAAATTTACAGTTAGAAAATTGCAGGATGAAAGTTAAATGATGGATTGCTCCATCTTCATAGTGCCCTCTTTTTTAAAACATCTAGATCTCACATGTTCAAATAAACATTCAGTTTAATCTGCAATTCTGGAATTTTCCTTCCTTCATTTTCTTATTATTTTAATTTAGCCAATAATTTTGGTTGAATAAAAACTGTGCACCATAACTAAAATGTTTAAACATTCAACAGCAGTAAACCAGTGTGACAGTTCATTTTAGACCAGAAGAATGTTCTGAGTTTAGATAGTAACATTAATTGGGGTAAATCTAAATTGTGCAGCAAACCTTTTAATCCAATATCAATGACTATGCCACAAATGAGCTTTTCTAATTTGGCAAAAACAACTCCAAAATCCTGTAGAAAACCTTCCTAAATAAAAGAACACTCTTAATGCATTGTAGCAAGCTCAAATTTCACGTTTAAAACTTCTGCAGTATGGCAGACACAGTATTTATAGAACATTGCATTACATAACATTACCCAACTTCTGTGTTTTTAACAAACTTGGTTTTATTCAGCAAGGAAAACATTTCTAATTAACATTTATGTACATAAATCTAATACCATAAATACAAAAAACCTAAGCACACCTCAGTCAACACATAACAGCAGTTAAAGTAAAAGTGATGAAAGTGAGCAGATACATTTTACTTTACACGCTCCACTTCCACCTTTTACACTTTATTTGTAGTAGCCAATCTTTGAGATTTTTTGAGAGATAGGTTAACATCAGTATACCCAGAGAACATACATCGGCATCTAGTCTTCAGTACCAGAGTTTTTTCTTGAACTTTTAACTTCAAAAACTTGCTACAGATTAAGTGAATCTTGTTGGTTTTGAAGGCTTTCAAGATGAATAGTGCCAAGCTTCATTACGAAAAAAAAACAAAAAACAAATACAGAACATACCATAAAACCTTCCATATAATCAGAACTGATACTTTGTACTGATATCTTATCAAAGATGCAATTTAATGTAAAAAGACTTATATTATGTAATATTACTTTTTAATAAAAAATTTAAGAGTTTAGGAGAGTGCTTATAGAATTTTTTACCTGCCTGAAAAGCATTTGTGATGTCAGACACCGCAAAGGTCTGGTTCATAGTCTCCACTCTTATTCATCCCAAAGATGTTCTAAGTCAAGTTCTTCCAGATAATACTCACTGAATCATGTCTTATGGACCTGGTTATACTGGAACAGGAAGCGGTCATCCCCAAACTGTTTCCTCAAAGTTGGGAGCATGAAAAGCATTGTCCAAAATCTCTTGGTATGCTGAAGCATTATACTGTATGTTCCTTTTACTGGATCTAAGGGAATGAGCCAAATCCCTAAACACAACCCCACACCAAAATTTACACTTACAGACATTACCGCTCTCCTGAAAACCACAAACAATGGCTTTTCCATCAGATTAATAATTACTTTACTATGACAAAAAATCATTGGGTAGTGGGAAAGAGAGAATGAGGCAGCAAAAGCAAGAGAGTAAGCAAGCATGAGAGAGAGAGAACATGCACTGTAAACAAATCAACAGCTAATAGAGATTCAGCTGGAAGCAAATGGGAGCAAATTTGTAACAATTTATTTTGTAAAATATTTTGCTGCACTCCTGCCACATATATCTACTTGATGTTTTGTTAATGTAATGTTTGATGAGAACATCTGAGTTTAAAAATTGTATTAGCAACACTTACTGTACAATTTCTTCAGCAAATAGTAAATAATTATAAATATCTATAAATTTCATCCACTAATTTGTACTTAATATGTTTTCAACTTAAAATGGATGTGTTAGAGTCGTCCGTTCTTCCCCGGAGGAGAGCGGCTACACGGAGCAATTACGTACGCCGCTCGTGCCTAGTGAGCGCTTCTCGGGCACCGACTAAGCAGGGAATAAAGCGTACGTTGGTCCACGGAAACGCTCCCACGAGTACGACCTGCGCGGAGAAAGTGCGCAGCGCCGCACCGTGGTTGAACACGGAGAGAGAGTCCAGGAAACACCGGGATATAATCCAAAACCGAATTTATTAAAAAACTGGTGACGGAACACCAACAGAAAGGGGGGAACAAAACGAACAAACTAACATTTGGGTAGGATAACCACAAAACAAAGACGTGCACTGAAAAGATGGAAAACGGAAATTAAATAACAAATCAACTGATCACGTGCACAAAAACAAACCAATCATCCAGCTGTGATAATAAAGAACACAAACGAGGGACAGGTGCCCCAGACACCTGTAACAGGATGTTTGCACATTGGTCCTTCATTTTTTTTTTTTTTTTTTTTTACATAGGCCTATTCAAACAATTGGTTTACAATAATCAGAAAAAAAGAAATGGAAGAAGAAAATGAAAACACAAGGCCATTTTATCAGCCATTTAGGCGTACAGCAGGTATTCTATCTACAGGGCCAACATTTAATTATCAACATAAAATTTAACTGGTGAATCCAGCTAGTCAATGAATACTCAATACAACCCATTAATATTGAACTGCTTAACAGTCTGTGTCCAACATTCTCTTCATTATGATGTGCCATGCATTTTCAATAGGAGACGGATCTAAAGTGCATACAGGCCAGTAAAGTGCACACATGCTATAGATGTATACATATATGCAGACCACCACTGCTGTCCAAGTGCACTGATTTCACTTTTTACTAGCATTCTGGGTTTATTTTATTTTTTTGGCATGCAAAAGCTAAACCATCTATTCATCTGACTACAAAACAAGTTCCCATTGTTTTAGTCCATCCTATGGACTTCAGCTCAACTCAACGTTTTAATAAAAAAGCTTTGATCATGTAAAATAATCTTATCTTGCATTTCTTTTAGATTTCAAGTTTTAAATTTCTTTCTAATTCTAAGGGTTCATATACTTTTGCCACACATATATTTACCAGTCATTTTGTCTTGTTTGTTTCATTTGGTTCTCTGTCTTTACTTTTAGGACATGTTTGGAAATTTGATTTCCAAATCTTTTTTTTAATGTAAGATATTTATGTAAAAATGTGCAAAAGATTATGTACAGGTGTAAAAGAGAAAAACTTTTTATTTGCAAACTCACATTTAAATTTTTGAAAAATTTTGACAAATTGTTTAATTGATTATACTTTATTATCAGTACATTGTTACCAGTGTGTTAGTAATGCTAACTTGCAACTTGCATATTATTTAAACTTTTTTACACTTATTTTTTTTTTGTTCCAAGTTTCACTTAGAAATTAATAAATGCAGTTAAACATACATTATGGAGAGGAATATAAATTTTAATGACCAAAATGAAATGAGGAGGGCAGTGTCAAGATGAGTTATATATGTTATATGATTTGCTCCTTGCCCTGGTGCTCACTACGCTACCCACCATACAAAAGAACTTAATTAACATTTAAACAGAACATGTAATTTGTGTCAAATGAAACACGTTTATTTTTATTTATTTATTTATTTTTAATAATTACATACATTATATTCTACTTGTTGTTATACAAACAAAAACACACAAGATGGAAAAAATACATTTACATTTAGTAATTTGGCAGACAATTTTATCCAAAGCAACTTACATTGGAGACAACACAAGTCAGCAGTTAAGGAAAAACTAGCTACACTGTAGAATTCATCCATCCATCCATTATCTTCCGCTTCATCCTATATTAGGGTCGCGGGGGGGTTCCTCATGCCCATCCAGGGGAGAACGTTTCGGGCGCTGGGCAGATACACCCAGGACAGGGCGCCAATCTATCGATGGGCACACACTCACACACACACACACACAAACACACTCTACATGGGGCAATTTTGGAGAACTCAATTGACTTGATCCATGTTTTTGAACTGTGGGAGGAAACCGGAGAACCCGGAGGAAACCCACGCGGACACGGGGAGAACATGGAAACTCCACCCAGATGGGGATTCGAACCGGGAATCCCTAGTGCTGAGAGGCGAACGTGCTAACAACTAAGCCACCGTGCCGCTCCACTGTAGAATTATCAAACCTAATCATTATCTGATCCCGCCTTTTTAAAAAAATTTTAAATGTTTGTGGCAGAGATGTTTTTTTTTAGTTATTTCTTGAAGATGGCGCTCACTAAGGTCATGTAAATTGAAAAGAGGAGGTGACCCTGAGGACCTCCAGTGAGAACTTGGTGAGAGTTAGAAGCCCATTCCATGACACTTTAAAGTTACTTCCTGTTAGATAGGATTGAAAACATTTAAATTTAAATTGAGTGGACAGTAGAATCCGATGATTTACTGTATCAAAAGCTGCCGAGAGGTCCAGCAGTATGAGGACAGAGGACTGTATTCTGAATCTGAAAAAAAAAATCTGCAATTTCCCCCCTGGGGATTAAAAAAGTATTCTGATTCTGACAGAGTTTACTTTGACAGTTTTAAGTACGTTAACCACAGAAAGCAATGTTGTCTCAGTGGAATGACCAAAATGCCCCTAAAACTGATTGGGATCAAAGAGGTTGTTCTATGTAAGAAACCATTCAAACCCATTCAAGTGTTTTAGAAAGGAAAGGTAAAAGTGATACAGGTCTCTAGCTCTCGAACCAGATTTGGGTTGAACGTTGGCTAATCCATTAACAATATTATAGTGTACTCAGGAGAGGATTTTTTAGGGAGGTATAATGAGAGCAATACCCTGAAAATAAAGGTGGCAGAGCAGGTGTAAGGTAAGCTCTAGAAAGCAACATTATTTTTAAAACTAGCTATTTTACAAACAAATTATTGCATTACATTTTTTCACTGATTATATGCTTTATGGAAACACAAAGGCACTACAATTCCACTACTTAATTAGCTTTTATCATAAGCATATCACTAACGTAACAAAATATGCTGATTGCAACATTAAGTGGTACATTAGGTGAAGGTTGTGATATCTCAGATCTGTGGTGCTATAATGTATGCAAGTAAGGAAACAATTTTTAAATATGGATAGTACATATAATATGCTTACCTTTTAGAGGTAGGAGTTATAGGTGTGTTAATACATTATCTCATTTAATTATCTTCCACTTAAATCTCTACTAGGGCCGCGGGACAGGGGGGCCAATCTATCAGAATCAGATTTATTGGCCAAATGAGTTGGCGTTTGTATTGTACACACAACTATATAACTATACATACAATACAGAATATATAATTTAAAATGCAGAATTTAAACACTATACAATAAACAATATGCATGCAATATACAGTATAACAATATACACATGTGCACATGTTGTGGTAATAATTTTTTTAAGAGTAAAAAAACTTGGGGAACTGACTTGAGGAAAGAGGCTGATTATGTGCTTGAAGGTTTTTGTGTTTAGCACTTTGTAGCGTATTCCAGAGTGCAGGGAGTGGAGGATGTAGTGTCCAGGGCTGGAAGAGTCTAATCATTTTCTCTGTTCTTTTTCTTGTCATTTATATGTAAAGCTCCTGAATGGTGGGCAGTGGGACCTATTATTTTTTCAGCTGTTCTGATTGTTCTCTGTAGTAGTTTTCTGTCTTGTGTAGTGGCTGCTCAAAACCAAATTCTGACTGATGAGCACAACACGGATTCAATCACTACAGTGTAAAACTGTTTTATCAGCTCAGTGTCATCTGCAAACTTTAGGAGCTTAACAGCTGGGTCTTTGGAAGATCAATGGGCACATACTCATTAACATATATATACACACAGAGACTATAAAGGGGCCATTTAAATAGGGGCAATTTAGAGCAGCCAATTCACCTTGAATCCATGTTTTTGGACTGTGGGATGTGGAACATCAAATAAACAGATCACAGGACAAACCAAATCAACAACATACACATGCAACAATATAGCAAACAATTTGCTTATATTTACTTTTTGGTTATTTGTATTCTGCTTTAAAATCTTTACAACCTCTAATTGATCACCTTGAATCCATGTTTTTGGACTGACCAGAGACCAGAGAACCTGGAGAAACCCACATGGACACAGGGAGAACATGGAAAAAGTTTTACAACAAAAATGTTCATAAAACAAGAAAGAAATTCCTACAGTACAGCTTTTCACAGCACAGTGTGTTTGTAAAATATGCACATTTACAATCTTATGCACAAGTCTGGGGATCTTTGGTCAATATTCTATTGATTTTTCAAGTAAAGGTTAGTTACAATATCCACTAGAGCAATGTTTGGTTATCATTTATGTACAGAATTTTACATTCACATTGCTGTATTAAATATTTTTCATTCTAATGAATATAAATAAAACAAAAAGAATGTCTGCTACTTATTGAGAAAGTCATCAAAATTTAAGGACATTTGACCAGACTTTTGCGAAATACTGTACAACTCGGGTCATATTATTGTTACAAAGTTGTTTTTCAGAACTTTGAGTAGCATTGCATGTAAGATTGAGATTTTCCCTGTGTTTAAATTAGTTAATTTGATAGTGTGATTTTTAGTATTTATAAATAAACAATTGTTTAAATTTTTAGCCATTACCTGAAGCTAAGATTAGACATTCAACACTGGGTACTAATGTGGAACAGCCTCTGCTTACTTGTCACCAAAAAAGTATGTGGTTAAGCCTTGGTTTAAAATCAATGGGCAAATATATTCATCACTGGAACTATAAGCCAATTAGCCATTTAAACTTTTTCTGGACTGCACCTATTATTATGCTTATAAAATAAAGCTGTTTTTAAAGAAAACATAAAATATTAGCATTATTTGAATGAAAGTAAAAAAAGAGAACAGACACATAGGCAACACATTGACATTTAGGGGAATTTTGAAGTCTATGGTCATTTTACTTACATGTCTTTGGACTGTGGCAAGCAACCAGATTAGCTGACTTGTGTGTATTAAAGCCACATTTATCCACAAGGATGGATCAAAAAAACATACACAATCTTGATAAACATGGTCATGTAAAATATTTCTTTTGTCTGTTAAGGAGTAAAAGGACTCAACAGGGGTAGCCCTGAAGGATCAAATAAACAGATCACAGGACATACCAAATCAACAACATAGCAAACAATTTTCTTAGATTTACTTTTTGGTTATTTGTATTCTGCTTAAAAATCTTTACATCTCTATAACCTAGAATTGATTTTATTCGGAATTCATATAATTAATTGCAGTTACCATCAATTACCATCTATTATCCATCACAAAGAGGCCCAGATGTCCCCACCCCCAGCTACTTCTTCTAGTTTTTCAGAGGTACGCAGAGGTATTTACAGGCCAACAGTGAGATCTAATCTCTTTCCCATGGACTCACCACTCATTGGAGTGAACAGTAAATAGGGCTCTGGTGCTGTGTGAATTGGGCAGTGGCTGAAGGAGGGGGCTTTGTGTAAAATGCTGAGTGTCATTATCCAATGGCTTTTGCATGTTACTGAAAATGTTTATTGGAGAATAAGCTGTGATGTAAACAGACATAATGAAATACTGGCACAACAGCTGCATTTATTTGTAAAAAACACCTAAACATTTGAGCAGACTTTACAATGAATGACTGTGTGAATATTATGGGCTATGTATATGTATGAATACTGTACTGTATGAATACTATGAATACATAGTATGAATACTATGGCTTAGTAGTTAGCATGTTCGCCTCTCAGCACTAGGGATTCCCAGTTTGAATCCCCATCTGGGTGGAGTTTCCATGTTCTCCCCGTGTCTGCGTGGGTTTCCTCCCACAGTCCAAAAACATGGATCAAGTCAATTGAGTTCTCCATATTGCCCCATGTAGAGTGTGTTTGTGAGCGTGTCTGTGTGTGTGTGCCCAGCGATGGATTTGCGCCCTGTCCTGGGTGTATCTGCCCAGCGCCTGAAACGTTCTCCCCTGGATGGGCATGGGGAACCCCCCCCCCCCGACCCTAATATATAGGATAAAGCGGAAGATAATGGATGAATGAATGAATGTATGAATATTCTGTCATAGTAAAATGTGTGAAACTTGTGTGACTGCAATAAATAAGGACCAACTCAACACGCTGCACAAACACATTTTGAACCACTGTGCACTGAAAGAGTTTTATTGCAATAAACTGACAGAATAGCAAAGTGCCGTTTTGTGATAGCAACTGCTACAGTTCAATGAAATATTCATATATAAACAATCAAAACAAAACATATTACAACAGAACACAGAAAAGCATTTAAAAAAATCTATGGTCATCTTTTTAAACATCAGTGCACTAATTAATACAAAATAAAAAATAAAATAAAACAACACTTGAAAAGAAATAAATAAAACATCACTGTCTGAACTGAACACATCACCACAATGTTTTAGTTTTTATTTCACAGGTATCTGGAGTCAGCACACAGCCATGACATGCAGCCCTCAGAACACGTCTACAACACTGTGAGGGTGTTATGGGTCAGCTAGGCACGCTGAACTACTAAAACACTAGTTTAACAGGAATTCTATAGATCGAATGGTGGCAGCACTGTGATAACACACTACCCAGCCACATCCTCCATCTCCCACGCAGAGAGCAGTCCAAAACCAAAACAGGAGAAACACCAAATAGGCTGAGGTGATCATAATGATGTTAAAAATGAGCTGAATAAACATGGCCTGCAGAAGTCTGTAGTGCTTATTATGCTATGTTTTTATGATATTATACATAATGTAACAAGTAGGCTGAAAAGCATTATGTAACAAATAGGAAACCTATTTAAGAAAAAAAATTGTGAGATGTGTAGCAAAATGTCTCATTGTTTAGGAAGCAAGGGGTGGAAAAAGCTTCAGCATGTCAGTGTGGTCTGCAGGAGATGGAGCGGGTGGCAACATACTTTCATGATGCCACAAAATACAATGCTCAAAAGTTCAAAACATCAAAACACCTCCTCTTCCTTCATGCACTATACAGTTTGACACGAATTAAAAGAGAAATAAAAGGAACTGACAGCTTTGTGTGGCTGATCGCTCAAAACTCACAAAGTCTGCTTCACATACTATCCACCTCTCATAATCCCTCTGCCACTGTGCCACAACAGTGGCTTTATTGTTTAAAGTCCATACAAAGGATGCTTGATTTTGCAGATTGGTAACATTCAAGTGAATGGTTCACAGTTAATAAATTACCAAGACAACCATTAAACAGACTACTGTATATCTGCTCCGGTGTGCATTTACATTAAATGTATGATTAGTCTAATAATGATGTCAGATAAACAGCAAGCCCAATGTGGCATTGCATTAGTCATCTTTGTATTGTTTGAAATTTGACCGTGTTAAGTTAGGAGATCCTTCAAGTGGCACTTACAAACACAAGCTGCACTTCACAGCGTTTGACTGACCAAATGGCTGTCTTAAATATGCATTGAAAAAAAAAGAGAAATAAGAAACTATCTTGAGGAAATATAATCACACTTCCACTCACACTATAATGAATGTATTTTTCTGAACATTTTCATCATCAAATTCTTGAATATGGTTTAGTCTTCATATCCTCAAAATGATGGCAGTGTAATAATCAGAACGAGTTTCATATTAGTTTAGTGTCAGGAGCAACAGTACAGCAGACTTCATGGATGAGAATAATGTCTTACCAAACCATACCTTCGACTTCACCTCTGATGGTAATATATTATTTGAAGTTTATGTACCAATATACAAGGATAAAAGGCAAATTTCTCTGAATAGACTTCTTTGTTGTCTTTACAAATGAAATTAAGTTTTTAGTTCTCTCCAGAGTCACAGAGAGCAAAAATTTAGCACCCACAGGCTCTCAGTGCTTGGGTTTTGTCAATTTGCATCTGAACTGGGTTAACACAAATTTTGACCTCACAGACATTTATGTTTGTGTGCAATAATATCCTGAAATTTGGTGAGCCAATGTAAAATTTATCATCATTCTACAGAAGTTAGCATGCAATACAGCCTGCCTGGGGAGGATTATTTACTCTCCTTTAGTTATGCACGGCACTTTAGATATCAAACATACTTATGGGAAAAAAATCCTTTTACGGGAATGACAGTGATTTTCAGCACCTTTTAAAGAGAGGCTGACCCACTACCTTAATGCATAACAGCTTATACACAGGCAAACAGAATCCATCTTCAAAGGCATTTGGCTGTGGTGCTTATTGGTTAAATCATCAATGACAACCTACATTTAATGTTTACCTGTAATGTATACAGAAACAAAACATGTCTGTTACTGAGACATGGAGTTTATCATTAGCTCACTAAATGCTGAGAAGAAATGTCAAACACAAAAAAATTAATTGGTATGAAAACTACTGAACAGCCTTTTAAAAGTCTGTTAAACAGAACACAGACAGGAGAGAAATGTTTTTATAAAGTGAGTTCAGTAAAGTGAAATATTGCCATCCATGGCAGAGTATTAAGGACAACTGGCTTTGCACTTTGTGTAACTATGGCATTACTCTAGATGATCAAAGAGACAGTATCTAATCTTCACTGTCTGTTAAATCATATACAGAAGATAGTTAGAAGAAGAATCTAATAAAATAAAACAGAATAGTATATGAATAATATTGAATAATTTAATAAATAATACTGATGAGTTTATTAGGCTACATAATTAGAAACAACTGCATCTTGGGAGTTGCCAGGATCTCACGCCCCCCCCCCCCCCCCCCCCGCCACCCGAGTGTGCAAAGACATGTGAATCAGGAGACTTGCCTTTAGGTGCAAATGTGTTATTCTATGTGTTTCCTCTATGATGGATTTATAAGCTGTCCAGTGTGTTTCTATGACTTTTACCAAAGAGCTCTATTTACGATGCAGTTAAGAAAATAAAATGTTCAATATATATTGAGTTAATTATGCCATTTGCCAATCATTTACTATCAATTGCTTAGTTTACAATTATTTTCAACATGTTTACAATGTGGCATGGAGTTGTGTTTTAGAAAAGATCAGTGTTTTATGTTTGCACTAAATAGTGCTGAAAAGACAAAAAAATCTGAGACAGATAAACATACAAAGCTATAGTTCACATGGTGTCATCTCACACTTGTAACTACATAAACAAGAAAATTGTTTGTCTTTCAATAATCTAACATAGCATAGTTAAATATGGTAGTATATTGATTGGCAAACTTTGGCAGTACATATCCTATCCATTATCCCAAGAGTGTTCCCACTAGTGTCTACATGTAGATCCCCTAATGATTCTAGATTTTACCACTAAGTGTTGCACTTGAGACTACATATAACACAACTTCATAAAAAGACCTTAAAATCCATATTTACAAAATATCTCTAGGATACTTCGGGATCACTACTACAGACCCCACATAACACTAGCAATGTTGTGTATTACCAGGATGTTCTTTTAAAACTGGCAAGTAGGTTTAAGTTATTTTCTTTATTATCTGGGGGGGAATGATAAAGAGACATATGACCATGTTAAGTTCAATTGCTGTTCTTCATCAAAACAATATACTAGTCTCCACTCATCGCATCACTACAGTGTCATTGGTGCCACAACTGAATTATTCACAGTTGAAGGAAATAATTGCAACAATTCTAACAGTATACTAATGCAGTTTAATACTTGAGAAGCTAGCAATCTGGAATAAGAAGGTTTTCAGTGGAGTGTGTCACATCTTCTACCCTACTTCAAAGAGAGAAAAAAAGAACTTTGCACAATGTCAACCAAAGCAAAACACTGGCTAGCAGAGCACCTTAGCACTAGCAATGAAACTGCAGGTCAGCTGTCAAAAGTCTTATGTAAATAAATGTAATGGAACTTAGTCAATCACAACAGTTAGAGGAAATGGGCAGGTTTGTTAGTTCTCAGTGGCTGAGAATCAGCATGAGTACAGGTGGAAGAAGGTCTTTGGCAGTGAACATGAGTTTGACACCATGCAGTGTTACTACACTCAGTGGTGAGTAAGTACTTAATCTTAGCTCTGTTTATTTAGTTCAAACAGATACTGGTTTCAGATCAGCAATGTCCCACACGCCCAATCACGAAGGCGAAAAACATTGCAAACCTTTCACTGCTGGAAAGATCACACTTCTCAGCCTATGTAGTATTTCTGCTTGAAGCTGTTACAGACCAGTGGCTAACCAGCCAGTCCATTAAAAATAAAGATCCACAGGAGAACAAATAATACTTAAAGATCATCAGCCTTCATGTGTTGAAGAATTAAGTCTATCCGACACATTTGAAAAAGGGACTAAAATTATACAAAATTCTCGAAGAAGATGCATCATCCCAGGCACTTCTGCTCAGAAGAAGGTAATTTAAGATTATGATCAAGAATCTGATATCGGGAGTAAAAATGACATAAAGACAAATTCTTTGAAATAAACAACTGAACCGAACGTCTAGGCTTTTCCACCAGTGGCCACTGTAGACATGGCCACATGAACTGAAGACAAATTCAGTCAGCCATATGGAGGGATTAACAGGGCTGAAGGCAGGAACCCAGAACGCTCCTGAGGAACAGGAGAGATAGCAACAAACGGAGAAAAAGATTGAGGATGAGTGAGACAGGGTGCTGCCTCTTATCCTCTTTACTCCACTGATCCAGGATGAAGGCTCAGAGCTGGGGGGTCCAAGCACGTGGGCGAATAACTTAGGTGGGGTTCTTTGATCCACAGCAGTGGTGCCCCGTTCTTGCCCTCCTGATTCTTGTTGGAGCTGCGACTCTTGTAGCGTACGAGCAGTACAGCAATGAGCAGGATTCCAAAGATTGGAAAGGGGTAGAAAAAGACAAAATAGAAGAGCGAGTTGTTGGAGCACACCACTGACTGCAAGGTTGAGACTAGAAAGAAATAAAAAGATAAGATGTATTAAAGCACATTGCTATAAAAACTGCTTATTATCATTATTTTCTACTGTAAAAGCAACTCTGTGGTATTAATAACCATTTATTTATTGAGAGGAAAATTACCCAACATATCTGTAAGTGGTAAAAGAGTGGGAACCTTTATGATTAGCAAATAATTTAATAGTGAAATTAATGTCAAAATCTTTTAATCAGTAGGGTGACAATTAATTGTGAGTGGGTGCCTTGTTTAATTTAAAGAACAGGACTCAAAATTTGATCCTCACAACATGATCATGATTCCCTTTCCTAATCAAGATCATGCCAAGAGCAAGTAGTATAATTTATCAGTTCATATAAAGATTTAATGTGACTTATATTCATCTAAAGGCCTTTTACAATGTCTAATGTCGAAGTTCGTAAGTCCACATGACACTTGTATGGCAAGATAATAAATGTATGAAATGTATAAAAATATTGGTTTCACAAACCTTTAAGCTAAGATAAGATAAGATAAGATAAGATAAACCTTTATTTGTCCCACAATGGGAAAATTCACATTTCTCAGCAGCAGATACAGAGGAGGGTGAAAAGGTATCCAGTCATTAAAGAGATTTAAACTAGGAAATATTTTATAGAGTTAGAAATCTATAAAGCTCGACCTTATATTGGTTTTAATCTAATTTAAATTTTATTTAATTTATTTCTACAACACAACACAAACAACATAAAAAAACTATATTATTACTTTCAGGTTTCTTGTTTTTCAAAGAAATGCTGTTAAATATCTGTCAGGAATGTTTTGGATAGTGGTCTGTTTTTCTGTCTTGTTTGATAATGTTTTTTAAATGTTCAAACAAATCTGTTTAAATTTTCATTATAAAATCAGAAACATTGCCATGTATATGCACGTACTCTATACGTGTAGGGAACAAAGGGCCATAATCATCATCATATTATTCTGGGGTGGTTGGCAACATCTTGAGTTTTTTTTTTTATGTTACACACAGAAACTGCCTCTACCTTTCAAGGAGTCAAAAATGTCAATTAATTGTTTATGAAGTACAGCTTTCTAAATGAACAATTACAAATCACCTCATGCTTACTAAGTAGTGACTGTGTGGATCAGGATTCTTCTCATCTTGTTCAGTGTTCACATGGCATGTAATTCAGTTGGAAAGCAAAATGGGCTATCAAAGTAAGGGTTCTCTGATAAACCAGTGCTGTGTCTGTACAAGTTCAAAACCACAGTCTAAACTTAAACTACTGATAAGAGTAGAGTTTCAGAGAGGAGCAGCTCTCAACATGATGGAGCATTATATTTTATTTAAGGAGGTTGCACTTAAAAATAGAGTGTGCATTTCATCCGTGCCTGTTGGTATGGTATTTAAAAAGTTCCTGAAGTTTTTAGACTTTTACATTTTAAGCATGATTAACTGTGAATTCTGTTTTTTATTCACATTTAATTATTTCAACACCAATAGAAACATTGATCGCTCATAAAAGAAAAAAAATCGTATTTAGACTGCACTTAGATCTGTATGCAAGTACTTTTCTCACTTCTGCAGGTAGCTTTGTTATTATATCTTTTATGATGACAAGATAAAAAAAGTTATTAACTGGAGTTGAAATTGCAGTATGTTCTGTTACATCTCTCACAGAATTACCTCATCCAGATGTGTTCACATCATTTTAAATTAGTTTACCGATGAGTAATTAGCTTTGTATTGTAACTCAATGTGCCTTGAAAAACTGGATTTTTTTTCCTGATTAACTATCTTTTCATATACTTTTAAATACCAGACATTGTGAAAACATTACATTGATTTCTCCTAAATAAATACAATAAATGGCCGTGCGATTTATAATCATGACATTGTATGTAACCCAGCCATAAAAGAAAAGGATAATCTGATTGAAGGCTACAATAATTGTTCAAATTGTGGCTATCGAACCTAAATCAACTGTTCACTATTTACTGATGATAAAGAAACATGAAAATGCCAAACTGGATTTTATTTGAGGATAAATCTTCATCAAGAGGTTTAATATGTTTTGTCTTGACAATGTGCATGGTAACATCAAATCTCAAGACTATCAGATTGTGTATAACCAGTCTCAGAAAGCTGGGCCTCTGTGTGAGATCATGTGTCCTTCGGCAGTATAGTGAAACAATTCACATTTGAAAAAAATCAAAGAAGTAATTTAAAAGTGTTCTGAAGTAGCCAGTAATTTTTCAAGAACAAAATCTTATAGGACACCCAAAAAAGGTGGTTAATATTTTAGCTAAGAAAAAAATGTTTTGATGGTTACAGGAAATTATTGATTTTAGTTTTGATCTCAAATGAGTGCTACCAAATATTAAGTAAAAGGCACCCATGATTTTGTCCAGAACAGTTCTGGAGTTATGTGTTGAATGATGTCTGTGTGGTTTAAATACAAATAAAAGCAATAACATGCAAATAATGAAATATTATAACTGTAACAATGTTTATCAAAGTTTTCAAATGTGGAGATTTTTTAGAGAAAGTTGTGCAGGTAGTGAACATTTAATACAAGTATATTCACTTCTACAATGAGACTTTTGTAGATAGTTGATTGAACACATTGAACTGTAAAATTACACAGCGATAGACTGGGGCCCTGTCCTAGGTGTATCTGCCCAGCGCCCGAAAACTTTCTCCCCTGGATGGACATGGGGAACTTCCCCCTGCAATCATAGTAGAGGATTAAGGGGAAGATAACGGATGGTAGGATGAACTGTAAAATCAATAAATGCATTAATGCTATGTGTCTTTATTTTAACAGAAGTGTTTCTATCTAGCCCAGAAGTGCGTGGAAACCGAGTGTTTTGGGTTTTGGGCTATTTATCTGAAGGTTATGGTTTCAAACATGAGCGACCCTCAACCCTAATGTCCATAAGTAAGCTCTTTAACCGTAATACCATCAGGAGCCCAAAATGTTGGCACAGCCCTACACAGTTTTGCTATTTTCCAGACTTTTTAGCTTTAAAATTCTATAATGATGCAGTGGTTAATAGGCAACTTGTAAAAGTTTAAATATTCAAATAAAATAGCAAATTTGAAAACAAAAAAAATCAGCCAGTGGAACTTTGGTTTTACCTCATATAAAAATATGATGAGCTTAAAAAACTTGAGATTTGCTTAAACAGCATGCCTTGGAACACAGTCAGATACCAAAGAAGTGGATCACTTGAGTATTATAAAACACATAGTATACCTTGTTCAAGGACATTCACAATAGTGGCTTCAGAACTGTTGGTGGCAAGCCGATACCAGGAGCTACGGGGATTGAGTAGCCACTCCTCCACATGACAGTAGTAGTTGCCTGTGTCTTCCAGACTGGCCCTTTGAATGGTCAGGCTGTACACATCCAATGTTGTGCGCTCAAACTGCAGCCGAGAATTCGGACTCAGTTCCTCCATTGGACTGCAGTTGCCATTACCAAACACAGCATCATGGCCAATGGAGAACACACATTCCTGTTCACCTTCTCTCTCAAAGCGGGACATGTACCATGACACCGAGAAGCGGGAGTCTTTAGAGGATTGAGATGATATGCGGCAGCTGAGTCTGATTGACCCAGATTCAAGCACTGTGATGTTAGACCTCATCTCCTCCACCTGTAATTTAACCACTGTCATGAAAGAACACAGAGAGAATAAAAGAACAGATTTCAGACCTGAAGAGCACAGGAAAAAGTACTAACCCCACCTCTGAAAAAGTTGTGAAATTATGTGAAATAAATAAATAAAAATAAGGGTCTGTGATTAGTTGATTCTTTTTCTGTCAAATATTTAAATAAAACGATTTTCAGTGTTTCGGCTGACATACTGTATTGAATTTTAAAATATCTGTAAGGCATGTGCGGTTAATGATAAAATATTGTGATGTATCTAATCATTATGCTAGTATTGTCTGAAACATTAATACAGTTTTTTCGTGGTACTGTTGTTAAAGTACACACCCATGAATCAAGTCGTCACATCTGTCAGCAATGACAGAATGATGCCCAAACTGCAGGGTGCTTGGTTGACAGTTCGCTAAAGATTACTAAAATAAAACCTCCACAGGGTCCCGATGAGTAAGTATGTCAAATTTTGTGATAATCGAAGCAATGGTGTGGATTTATATAGAGAACACACACAGACGTTCATCTTTATATATATAGATTCATTATTTGATCACTTTATGACATTTATAGACAAAGAAATCAGAGTGATCTGTGCAACCACTGAATAACTGACAAGCCCAGGCCATATTCTTCTAAAAGCTTTGCAATAGTCTTATTTGAAACTGACACTGGGGTTATTCCACACAGGACTTCACACTTAAATGTGTCAGAACTGGAGGGTTTGGTGCAGGATTGCAGCTTCAGAAAAGAATGTTGATTAGCACTCATTAAAATCTTCACAGGTTCTCTCAGAGCATCTAAGCTGTGATTAGACTAAAACAGCCAGCTTTTTTCACTTTGACTTCACAGGTCCTCCTTATAGCTCCTGCTCATGATGAAGCACAAAAATGTGTGATTAAAGGCAGCAGATAAAGGGAGGGAAGAAAAGAACTTTCCATTAATGTTTTTAAAGACGATTCTTGATGCAATCCCAGGATTCCATGCACCCAAGCAGTTTAATGAGAGCTTTCCCTCAATCCAGGGGGTAACTAGATTAGAGTTTTCAGCACAAACTTATATATATATATATATATATATATATATATATATATATACAGTTGTGATCAAATTTATTCAACCCCCAATGCTGCGAAGGGTTTTATGGAATTCAGTGCACATTTGTAATTGTGTTCATAATGAAATCTTACAAGGACTTGTTAAAGAACTAAATGCAACTAAGATAGCATCAATTGTTTTTGTCATAAAGTATTAAATGGCCTTTTTGTGATTTCTTCATTGACACAATTATTCAACCCCTTTACAACTACCACTCATAAGAACAGAGGTTCATTCCAGTGTTTTCAATCAGGTATTGAAAACACCTGTGGATGTCAACGAGCAGCAATCAAGCATGATAAGCACCAATTAGGCAGATTTAAAAGGACTGTGATACTCAGCTCCTTCTAGACATCTACTGGTGTGTTTACAAGCATGGTGAAGGCAAGAGAATGGTCCCAGAAGACAAGAGAAGAGGTTATTGCTCTTCACAAGAATGGCAATGGATATAAAAAGATTGCGAAGTTGTTAAATATTCCAAGAGACACTATCGGAAGTATCATTCGCAAGTTCAAGTTAAAGGGCACAGTGGAAACGTTACCTGGTCGTGGCAGAAAGAAGATCCTGACCGCGAGTGCTGTGCGCTACCTGAAGCGTAATGTGGAGAAAAATCCCCGCGTGACTGCTAAGGAACTGAAAAAAGACCTGTCAGATGTGGGCACTGAAGTTTCAGCTCAGACAATAAGGCGCGCACTGCGTAACGAAGACCTCCATGCCAGAACTCCCAGGCGCACACCCTTGCTGACTCCAAAGAACAAGAAAAGTCGACTGCAGTATGCCAAAAGTCATGTGGACAAGCCACAAAGGTTTTGGGACAGTGTACTGTGGTCAGATGAAACTAAATTAGAACTGTTTGGGACAATGGACCAGCGCTATGTTTGGAGGAGGAAGAACCAGGCTTATGAACAAAAGAACACCTTGCCTACTGTGAAGCATGGCGGGGGGTCAATTATGCTTTGGGGCTGTTTTGCTTCTAATGGTACAGGAAAGCTTCAACGTGTGCAGGGTACCATGAATTCCCTTCAGTACCAGGAGATCTTGGAGGAAAATGTGATGGAGTCAGTCACAAACCTGCGGCTTGGGAGACGTTGGACCTTCCAACAGGACAATGATCCGAAGCACACATCCAAGTCCACTAGAGCATGGTTGAACATGAAAGGCTCGAACATTCTAGAGTGGCCATCGCAATCACCAGACTTAAATCCAATTGAGAACCTCTGGTGGGACCTAAAGAAGGCAGTTGCAGTGCGCAAGCCTAAGAATGTGACTGAACTGGAGGCTTTTGCCCATGAAGAATGGGCTAAGATACCCATAGGTCGCTGCAAGACACTTGTGTCAAGCTATGCTTCACGCTTGAAAGCTGTCATAACTGGAAAAGGATGTTGTACTAAGTACTGAAAAATAATGTCACTAGGGGGTTGAATAAACTGATAATGATGTGAGCACAGTAAAGACATTTGTGGTTATTCCATCATAAATATTATGTTATATTTGTCTAATTTATAAGTGCCTCTTTGATATAATTGTAAATAAGATGACTGAAATGATCCAAATCGATGTCAAACTGGCCAAAACACTTTATTTCAGTGGGGGTTGAATAAATTTGATCACAACTGTATATATATATATATATATATATATATATATATATATATATATATATATATATATATTAGGGAAATGTGCATTCTGTGATATGATGCTCAAAAATAATGAAATTCTCCAGTGAGCAGAGGCATTTCCTTAGGCACTGTGTTCAAATTGGAGGGTTAGGTGTTGTATGCTGCAGCAATCTTTTTAAATACATTTGTTACACTGAATATCAAATTAAGTACTGGGTTGAGCTCCAAAACTAATAACTGAATATTATAGTTAGTTTGTGAGCAAAAGTATAAACGGATGGGGATTTGGATGGACTGCCTGGGGACAAATCATACATCAAAACCTAGGAATGTAAAGTAGGTGTTACTGCTACTATCCCCTTCATACATTTTTATGGCATAAAACCATTTTTAGGGAGACCATTTATGTTCCAGTAAAGAAACTGTGTCAAAGTGAATGAATTACATCATATATAATTATCAACGAGGGGACTAAGGGTAACTAAATAAAATGATATAGGAATATATGATAAAATAGTGCATACAAATATTGACTACAAATAATATATGGAATTAGACATAAAGCAATAAAGTCTATTGTTGTCCATGAGTTGCAGCTTAAAAGAAGGGAGATACAGATTTTGTATGCCCAAGAGGGCCATAAACTAAATATTGCCATTAGTAATTAAATGGCATGAAACATAACAGCTGGATTAAAGATATTTCAGGTTACATAAGCATATTTTGTGTTTGTCTGGGGTGTAAAGCTAGATTGATAAATTATTTAAATTTTTTGAGGGTTTAAGATTAAGTAGAGAACTTGCAAACCATCTCAACTATCAGCATTTTGTGACGTTTGTGACTGTGCATGTATGTTGGGGACAATGGCAACATACTGCATACATACAGCTTATGACTCCCAGTTTGATATTTGCTTCATGGGTTTCTTGCAGATCCACCCCCACAACCTAAGGTGCCCTAGTTTAATTGTTTAGTAATTTTTCACCATGCACTAGACTGGTCAGTTGTCCTGGACATTTTTTTTTTCCTGAATAACTGAATATGAGGTCTGAGAAAGGCTGCAGTAATCCACTGACCACAATGAGAAAAAAAAAGAATGAAAATGTGTATGTGTATATTTAAGATTAGGCATAGAGTTTTGTGCTTATATTTTAGGGTAGGGGTGCTTATGAAATGAGAATTTATCTGAGACACTGTGTGATTTATACAGTCTCCTGTTATCTTTAACAGCTGGGCAGCTAACACGAATATAAAAGTGGTTTAGTTTCAACACAGGGTTTAACAAAAGAAAAAAAAAATATATATATTCTTTAATTGCATAATTTCATAACATTAACTCTTATCTGTGATTTACTAATTAAAATTTTGTATCTATAGAACATTCAACATACTTAATGTTCTATATCTGAGCCCCAGCACAATTCGGTTGGCCTGGCTTAGGGATATTACATCCACATAACTAATAATGAAATAAATAGATCATTTTCAGCACTATTGGGGATGTGCTAGTGGCACCCAGCTTAGAAGAGTAAATTCTGTTTCTGGAATTAATAATTAGATGTGTTTTATAGTGTTGTGAGATGAATTTAAAGTGAGTGGCTTCAATTAAGTTGGTATTCAAACTGCTGTTGTAATTATGAGTACTTGCTATTAAACAGTCAAATATTAAAATTAGTAGATCTTCTCTATTAATATATTCAACAAGCATTTTCTATTTAACATTTACATTTAGCAGATGTTTTTGTCCATAGCAACTTACAAATGAGAAGACAAAAATCTTCAAGTACAAGAAGATAAAAAATGGCACAGCTACTTAGCTGCATTGAAAGCATACTGGGGCACCAGAGGATTGTGGATATGTTGGATGAGCCACAGGTTTCAATAAAAATAAAGATAAGCAAGCAGTTACAAAGTTAGGTATCATTTTCTTGCAGTGAGATGATCATGGTTGGTGCTAGAGCAATGTGAACTTCTCAGCAGGTCATTATCAGATTGAATATTTTGTTTCATTTTCTTAAAAGCAACATGAGCACATCTTTTCAATGTGCTACACACACAGTAGCTGTGACTACCAAGGTATGTATGCCTTTAAAGGGTGTTTCTCTGTGATACAACTACAAACACATATACTGTGATGAATGACTTAGCCTAGGCCGTGTGGCTGCATGCCACACTTTTCTCTGGAGAAGGATAATTCCAGGCCACTCTCTCTAATCCTTTTGGTGCCAGAGGAGGCAGATGGCTATGGGTGCCCATAGAAACAGAACACACACCTACTACATGACAAATGCCACCCTGAGCCTGCCTTAGGCAGTAGGCTGATATTTGAGTAGATGCCAACATAAAAACAACCCATGCATTAGCCTAGTATGGGCAAGAATTCCAGGTATTATGGTAGTAAACCATCTGCATGTTAACTACTTGAATATTACAGCAACATAAAAAAAATTATATTCATTAGCTAAAAAGAAATAAACTCACACAACAAGCTACTACATTGACATCATCTCCCATATTTGGTTATACAAAATGTCTCGTAAACTAAATACTGAAAATTAAAGTTTACTGTCAATGGCAGTTGTGTAGTTAAATTTTTACACAGAATTCATTTCCAGATCCTGTAGCTTGTATTTTAAAAAAGGCAGCAGTGAGGCTTAAATCATACTCTGAGTTGGAACAGAGGCAAAAAAATAGGCAAAACGTTATGACAGAAGCATCAGTCAGCTTAGGGAGGAAACACTAATATGCTAATACATGTGTGTTATCATTAAGAAATGTCATGCAACAGTGATGGACATAGTTACATCACTTCAGGAGCACTCACTATTACTTAACACAAGACTCCTGCTGCATCAATAACTGCCCCTAAAGATGAATTACGCAGAGTGAAATGCATATTAATATTGGGTCAGTTCTCTGGCTCCAAAGTCATCCGAGATGGCCCAAAAGACAGTGGAAACATTTTTGGAAAAATATGCTGTAATCTTTGTACTAAAGATTAAAAAGACCATCCTGACAGTTACCAATGAAAACTATAAAAGCCAGCTTCTGTGTGGTGGTGTATCATTGTCAAGAGTATATCTGGTCTATATTTTGGTAAAATGGTACTTTTAATGCAAATGTTTATACTAAGATATAATGGAGAGACAAAACAGGTCAAAACAGGTCAAAACAGTCAAAACAGGTCTCATTCTGTACAAGTTAAAACACTGTGACTGCATAAAAATATAGTGCTTGATTGTGATCCAGATCTGTTTTCTTTAAAAAAAGAGTATAGTTAATTGTGATAAAGAGAAAAAGTACTGTTTTGCAGTTTAGGGCTTTGAGAGGCTTAAAGAATGGAAAGAAATCCTAATCTAATTTTGGGTAGATTGCAAGCCTCAAATTCTAAATTTGTTTATATTTAATAAAAAAAAATTACAAAAATGGTGAAAATCTTTCTTTATACTTTTGTCTGTTAAATAAAGGTTCAATTAACTTAACGAATTATAGACTTCAGCTTTTATTGCATTACTGCAAAAGTGTGTCCATTGCAAACCTCAAAAAATGAGGTTTGCAATGGAAATCTATATACCTATTTTCTCCATGCACTACTACCTGTACATGGAGAAAGTATAATGGGTTCATAGAAATGGTGCTGAAATAAATGTTATATTTAGTTTATATTTACACTTTAGTATTAAACTAAAACTTTACCATCTAAAACACTCTTACCTGGCTTTCTGACCATAACATGAGTGAAACCAGAGGACTCTCTAGCCAGACGGTACCACATTCCTTCTGGGTCAGGGAGCCATTCCTCAACTAGGCAGTAGTAGGCTCCAGAGTCGCTGGTTTCAGCACGATGCAGTGTAAGGCCATAGAGACTTGGCGAGAGGCGTTCGCATTGCACACGGCTGCGTAAACGCTCTTCCTCAGCGTAGGCACCATACTCAAATGCCCCAGTGCGTTCAATTTTCAGTAGCAGCTCATCCAGTTCTGCCACATCAGCTTTCCGTGCATACCACACCACAGCATACTGGGACTCGGGACTTGTCTGTGCCGCTATCGAACAGTTGAAGCGCACACGGCTGTCCTCCACAAACTGCAGGCTCTGGTTGGACTTATGGACACGGAGCTTGCTCACTGAAAATTAGCAGAAAAAGAGAAATAGTATTAATCTATATGATAATAATAAAGGGAAAGAGCTGCTTAGGTGAAGTTGATAGAGGAAAGAAAGAGATGTCAGAGGATGTACTTGTGAAAAGCTGGCTTGCTGCCTTCTTTAGTGCTTAGATTGGATTATGTACAGGCATTTCAGGTGTGACTGCCACAGACACTGCTTGTCATTTCACAGTATGAGAGGATTTAGAATAACAGCAGGGATGAAGCTAGTGGCACAGACATACTTAGAGAGGCACAATTGTCTAACACACACATATTACATATACTGTATAAAGTAATGGTTAACATTTTTTTTCTATTATTTTATAATCAAATAATAATTAGTTCAGCATAAATTAGCCCCAGAACTACTTCAGGTTTCAGTAGTAAAAAGATGACCAAATTATACAAAGAAGGTGAATATCACACTTTCTCATTTATTTACGAAGTAACTCATATATTATATATTATTTCTCATATAGAATATTACATATCTGCTGTAGCAAATGTATCTAAACCTTGGTTGATGGAAAGACCATTGTGTAGGTAATTCAGAGGTAAAACTGTACACTGGTATCCTGAACTGTTAATGCTACCCAGCCACTCAAGGAGGAAGACTCCCCCACTGAGCCTTGGTCCTCACAAGATTTCTTCCAACAACACCTTGCCAACTTTACTTCTGCTTGCTTTTTTGGGTTCAGGCTTAGAACACTGTAAACACTTTAAAACAATGTACTATTGTAAAAACCTCTATAGAAATAAATAAACCTGAACTTGAATCTTTATAACTGTTGTGTTCTTCTTATTAGCAATAACTATATCCATACATTTCTAGTAACTGTTCATTAGTTCTGCACATTAGCTTTTAAGTTTTAGTCTATTACATTACATTTCCATTCAGTCATTTAGCAGATGCTTTTATCCAAAGTGACTTACAAATGAGAGAAAACAAGTCAGCAGTTAAGGAAAAAACAGCTACACTGTAGAATTATCAAACCTGATTATCCAATCCTGCCCTTTTTTATCCTCCAACCATAACAGCTCTGACAGATTTGTGATGTTTGTGAGTTTCCACCAATAAACTGCTTGCTTGCTTCCTTCCACCAACTTTTAATTGTATTAAGGACAAGTCTTTAAATTGGCATTTTAAAACATTTAAATTCTATATAAAATCTTCGATAGAATGACTTATGCTCAGAATATTTGACCCAAGTCCTATACAGATACATATCGCAAACAGCTGTCCTAAAATTTTTCGTTGCCTTGCCATCATAATTCTGTTCAGAGTTCATTGTTCTATCTATGATGGTAAACTGCCCAGGTGTAGCGAAAAAGGTCCAAACTATTACAGTGCCACCATGTTTCACAGATGGGATGAGGTTTCATGCTGAAACACAGTGTTTTTCTTTTTCACTTTTTTCATAATGGCTCTAATTTAAACCAAAAATATTAATTTTAGTCTTATTACATTAAGTAAATGTTACAACAACATTTAAATTTATTCATGTGAACAAACTTTATCAAACTGAAGAAAGGTAGTAATGTTCTTTGTAAAGAGCAGCAGCTTTTTCCTTGCCACCTTGCCATGCACACATTGTTGTTTGGTGTTCTCCTGTTTGTGGATATATTAACACTAATATTAGTCAATAAAGGACTTAAGTTACATTAGGTTTCTTTGTGACCTTGCAGACCATTAATTTGACCACCCCTGGGAGAGTAATAATGGTATAATCTATGTTTACACAATGTTACATTTTTCCAAATAACTTTTTTTATTATAAAATTATTATTCCTTAATACATTCATTCATTCATTATCTCCCGCTTTATCCTCTATTGGGGTCGCGGTGGGGTTCCCCATGCCCATCCAGGGGAGAACGTCTCGGGCGCTGGGCAGATACACCCAGGACAGGGCGCCAATCCATCGCTGGGTTCCTTAATACATCAGTTTCAAAATTTCAGAATCAAGAATGTAAAAGACTCTCTTTCTCCTTCTCAACAAAGCTTTAAAAAGTATGGCTTGAACATTTCTATAAACCGATTGAATAAAAACAATCTCCATAAATGAAAAAGATAAGTGTGGTTTTGTAATTAATAATTTAATTTAATTTAATACAAGAAGACATAATACCACAATGTGTATTTAAGCTTCACTGTATTGTTCTAACCATAGTGCATAGACCTAAATAGTCAGGTTTACTTCTAAGGTACTTAAAGTAAAAAAAATATACCAACCAATGCTCATCAATGATGACAAAATCCAGTGATTCCAGCCTACAAATTTGTTATAATGACATAAGCTAGCTGTTAAAATACCATATGCATTAGGCATATGGTGCCAAATCACACATTTCTGCTCACATTCATGGTTTACTTGCTAATCGAAGGGTTCCATGTGTGTGCAGCAAAGCCGAACATTTTCAGCTTTTTTCATGGTTTGATGGCTCTTTGCAAAAATCCAATTTTCCACTGACATTTGTACCCATAATCCCTGCAGAACATTTTTACAACAGTTGGAAGTATAGTATGGGCCGCAGGTTTAGTCAAATTTTACACTTGTTCATCAGTGTCACCAAACACCCTATAAAGATGAAACAAACTGCACCAAATTTTCAGTCTTTAAGGATTTTTTAATTCCTTAAACTAAAATAGTAGCAGAAAAGTAAATAAAAATCAGCCTGAAAAATAAGTAAATGGGTATTTCTTCTAAGGCCTGCTGGATTTTGAAGAACTATGGCGAGTACACACTACCAGAATCGGTACCAGAATGAAGGGCCAACTTAAGTTAAGCTATTTGAATTTGTGTCACTAATCAACTGCTACATGAAAGTAACAATAACTATTTTGGAGAGCAATGTCTAAAACATGTATCAAACAACGCAAGGTCATTTATCTAAGTATAATAAAATATGTTTATTCTGAATTGTTCAGCTCTGTTACAAACTGATATACTTTTTGTGTTTGGCAACATAAAAATTAAATACATTTAATTTTTTGGAACCTAGCTTTATTGATATTTAGATGTCTGGAATGTTATGCAATAAGATCATATTTACATTTATTTTAATTTGCATATAAAAATGAAATAGAAATTGTAAATCAATTGCCCTACTGTAGAAAATCAATTGGGTAAATAATTTAGATGGTTCACCCTATTCACTAGCGCCTTGTCTTAAAATAATGGGTTAACAGTGTTCTACCTGCACTGATATTACTGTGAGTTAACTACATAATTAGCTCTATACCTAATTATACTTACTCAGGTAAGTCGGTTCAGTGTTTTTTTTAGGGTCCATTTTTTATTCAATAATTAATAAAAGACAAATGATGGTAAACAGATTTTTTATTGAAGATTTTGGTTAACAGATTTTTAGACATTCTGAAACACGATGGTTCATTATGCATTAAACTGTTTCAACATGTTTTACTCGGTTTGGACAAGGCACACAAAAGTAAACCTTTTTTTTTTTAGCAATTACTAATTAATTGTTAGGCTTAAATGTTTTTATAAATAACATATTACCAACAATGTTTTATTTCTCTGTATTATGCCACAGATAAGCAGTAGCTTAATTGTTAAATGTACCAGTTTGTTGATTAAACGCTTAAAAATTCAGAACTATAAAACTCCATTGTCATTGTTCCAAAAGTATTTGTTGAATGATGTGAATGGAGCTAGGCGAAGAACTACAAGCATGATTCTGTATTTACTCAAACTGTCAGCACTTTTTATTTTTGATATAAAAATCATTTTGCCAATAGAACTTGAGGCACTTCATAAATAAAAGGATTGCACTGAAGATTTCTCATCTTGTCTCATGTGTGGCTTTGATTTGATTGTTTTATAATTATACAGAGTAATTTTACACAAGAATATGTGGCATGCATATAAACCATGCTTAAAATCAGCCAACTGTGCTGATATCCCTCTTCTAATTAAGCATGTGCCAATCCTATATAAGCTAAGAGCTATTATTACGGACAGGCCACTAACTGTACTCATTGGCATCTCATGTGGAGACTTCTTATTACAACAGATTTCTTTAAATTAATGGCAACTACAAGTTTATGGTTCACGAAAGCCCATTGTTTTCTTTTACTGCAGGTCATTTGTCAGGTAGTTACAATATTTCTTTTGTTGAATTTTATTGGGTAAGTGCCTGCGTACATAGCAAGAACTTAGTGAGCAAAGAGAAATGTATGTGGAGTAATCCAAATAAAGAAACATACCTCATTGTAACACTAACATACTGCATTGTAAACAGTAAGTTAGGGCTAACCTATTTGTTAGGGCTTTGCGTCCAACTAGATTTCTTGCTTAGCTAGCTGGACTTTCGCAGTTAAAACATCTTCACCAGGGACATGAGTATTGAGAGATTTTAACATTGCAAATCTGTGCATAAATAGTGATGTTTCATCATCTTCTAGTTTCCAGGGTTACCATGTTTCCCTTGACAACCCAGGATGTGATATGAATACCTGAGGGATTCTTTAATGTGGCTTCCACTCTCAAAAAGAAGCAATTAAATGCTTATAGAATTATCTTTGGCTCTACTAAGCAGTAAATTAAATTAGTTCATTAAAAACTATATAGTAAGTTGTGCAACATTTCATTTCCTATGGCATAAGAATTAGCAAAATCAATTAAAAAAGTACACGAAAAGAGCATTAACAAGACATCTTTTTAAAAATAATAAACCAAATCAGGCAGTATGTTCAGATGACATAAAGCAATAAGCCTGACAGATGGTGGCCAGGGACGGACACAAACATGAAATGATTAGAGAGCATTTGTGATTTTGTAAGCAGCTGATTTACACAGAAAGGAACCCAAGTGGTCCAATATGTCGTTAGACCTGCTTAATTGATAACCCTGCTGCTTTGCCGAGACAAAGCTGCTTTTCATTCAGATTACTGACTGAACATTTAACAAGCATATTTAAAGTGTATTTTCAATAATGCTCAGATGACATTTATGAATAGACATTTTTATTTTTGTTTGCCCTCATCAGATTGTTTAGTTTCATT
The DNA here is from genome assembly GCA_019802505.1 of Corydoras sp. C115. Classification (NCBI taxonomy): domain Eukaryota; kingdom Metazoa; phylum Chordata; class Actinopteri; order Siluriformes; family Callichthyidae; genus Corydoras; species Corydoras sp. C115. Next base: position 1,468,557 of record JAFMOC010000076.1, on the reverse strand, counting down.
TTCACTGAGGGTATTTTGATTTCCTTTATAGCACATTCTTGCATATTAAGTTCATTTTACTAATGTTAAGAACCATTAATAAAGGATTTATGTACTTTGAATTCTATTTTTGTAAAGGCAGTATTTTAAAAGCTGGACAAGTACTATCATGTATCAGACATTGATGTACAGACATTCATGGCTAAATAAGTTATTCACTGTCAATTTCATACAAACTAATGTTTAATTTTTTGATTATTAAATTTTTTGTAAGTAACTGCAAAAATTAATATATAATTCAGTATTGTATAATATAGTATAACACCATATGATCTATCTATCTTTAATAGTGCATTAAATAGCAAGTGTTTTGCATAACATGGGTTGAGGAAGAAGAGGTTTCAATGAGCTAGAAACATTCATTTATACTTAGCCTCATCAGGGTTGCTGGAGCCTATACTAGCACTCACAGAGTGAAAGGATAACACCTTGGACAGGTTGCCAGTGCATCTCAGAAGGAATTGAACCCAGGATATTTGTGCTGTTACAAAAAAACACTGCTAGCCTCTGCACCGCCATGTCACCCTCTTTTAATGTTAAGTTCTGTAAGCAAACAGCAACAGCAATAAATTATGCAAAAGCTTCATCTTTTTTTCCAGCATTAAATTTGCTTACTTTAGAAAACTTGAAGTTCTTCACTTCAATATGACCATATTTGCAATCTCTTTACCAAAATGACTTCCAATTCCTGTAAAGGTTCAGTGAGAGGTCTTGACAAAGAAAATGAAATCTAGAGATGGTAGATAAAATATAGATAAAAAAAAAAAAAAAAAAAAAAAAAATTTGTAAAAAAAAAAAATTATTTATCACAGCTATAGAAACGGGCTTAAAAAATGTTTAAGATGCAGGTCATTAATCTTAGAGGTTCAAACCATGGGTTTCCACTATGGGCATTTTAGCAAAATTTAGGGCCATATCTTACATCCTGTGCAAGGCAACAGTTAATTTCATGCCTACCACCTGCATTGTTAGCAATGAACATATCTACAGGCGTGGTGTTTATGAAAATTTCTGGTATATTGCTATCATGGCAACTAAAAACATGTGCGCCACTGACTGAAAGCAACCAAGGCAGACGTCACAGTCAGACGTTCATTGCCGTCTTGGCAATGAATTGTCAACACAAACACATGCACCCAACGCCACTGAATCAAATATCACTGTATTTGAGCACAAAATGCATGTACATAGTACACAGTATACTGTGTATTATTCATTTACAGTAAAATAGTATATAACTCATTGGCCAGTACATCAAATTCATGTAGCTGATTAGTTGAAATAGCAATCAGCCAGTCAGACAAAATTAGACCAACTAATCCTCATGATAATATGCTTTATTTTTCAAATATGTTAGAAGTAAAAAGAAAAATATACACATAGTAGTTCAAAAGTACTCTAAAATGTGTTTACTTCTTTGCATAGAACATAGTAAATAGTAGAAAATGTTCATTGTTCAAGACCAGTTATTTTATAATAGCATCAGGATGCTCACCTGCTTGCAGTTTTGTAGCAAAGCAAGGACATTCAAAAGCACAAAAAAGAGAAAGAAATAAAAAGAGAAAGAGAGCAAGTTAAATATGACTGCCTACATATAGTGCATTTTGTACAAGGTCAAAAAAATAAGTAAATAAAGCTGTGAGTTTTGCAGCATTGCACTGTTGCAATAGAAATATATTCTCAACATCTGTAAGTAAGAAGCCCTCAAAGCAGTTAGCAAATCTGATTGAAGTCAAAAAGATCTAGCAGATCTGTTCTCAAGTTGTAGAATTCCTTCGTACCATATTAAAGGAAGATGAAAGAAGAACATTAGAAGTGAAAAGTACCAAAATACCAAATCATCATGGAAGAAACTGGAAATTATTTATGGAGTTGGTAGACGTTAGAAAGGAAAGAAAAATCTGAAAATTGTAAAGACTGGACCTCGGTACAAAGGTGAAACTGAGTAAATAAAAATAAGCAATAAGCTTTCCTTTCCCATCACCACCACCACCAGCTCAGAAATGAAGCTCAGTGCTTCATACATATGCACTTAAGCTTCCCTAAGCCCATGTTCCAGACAATATTGCCTGCAAGTTTTTAAAAAAAGTTTAAAGATAAAAACAGTTTTCTGCAACCAAATCCTGTTGAAGAGGACTTCTCAAGAGAACAATTTAAAAGAATGCTTCTGGTAATGAAGTGAAGCATGGAGTACTGAAGCTGCTGCTCCACCTGCTCCAGCAGCAGAATGAAAGGCTAATATCTGTGCTCACATGTCCAATACAACTCTGATTCTGTTGTGTTGATGGAAGATTTCCAGGCTTCTTCTACAATGTAATTAAGCTTGGGGTAATTATGTGGATTTACGCTCTGGCAGGGAGTCTGTAAACGATTCCCCTCACACCCGCGTCTCCTTTCCATCCACTGACGAGCATCCTCTCCCATTTCGCTTGGCCAAGAAATTACCCCGAGTGCGCTCATGCTCTATGACAAAGAAAGAAAGGGACTTTGTCAGGTCAGGGGAGCACTGTGGATGATTTATTGTACCGGAAGGCTGAGCAGAGACACAGAGCATAATGAGGCCTATGTGATCTATTTATGGATCTGTGTAGTGTAGTATGTGCAAGAAGTCATCAGCAGACACAAAAGCTGTTTACTCTTTCGTTTTACTGCTGTACAGCTTTAGTGGATTCTTAAAGTCTCCTTAGATAAAAGCTACAAAAAAGATTGAAGATTAAATTAATTCCTTGACAAAGCACAAATCTACTAAAGCAAAAAACAGGTTCACAACATGAAAACTGTCAGATAATAAGAACAGATAATCTGTTCAAGCACATTCAATTTTAAGAACACACACACACACATACACTTTGATTAGTTAATATGGCATTTTCATAAATGGAAAAAAAAAGTTTTCAATTAAAATTTAGTTTGGTGTAATCAAAGGTCAGTCACAAACCAATATATATATATATATATAGTATATACTATACTATACTATATTATACCATATACTATACTATACTAACTATATGGGCTATTATATTCAAATCAAAAAACAAAAGGGGCACTTACCTGTCCTGACACTGTGCCAAAATGCTGGGAGGAACCCATGTCCTCCCTAGCGTCTCAAAAAGAGACCTTCACTCTATCATTCCAAAATACACTCAGACTCGTTTACTGCGCTCTAATGATGAAAACTGCTTTCTTATTCAATCTCACTGTGGTGCTAATTCTCACTCCATATCGTTCCCTTAGCTTTTTTTTTAAAAAAAAAAAACATCTTAAAACACTTCTCTTCCATAAGTTTTTGCTATAGAAAAAAATGTAGAAGCCAGATTGGATAATGACGAGGTTTGATTTTACAACAATGTAGCTGTTTAGTAACTACTGACTTGTGTTGTTCTCTTATTTGTAAGTCCTTTTGATAAAGCATCTACTAAATGACTTAATGTCAATGTAGGGGCTTTATGTCATACATCGTGCCGCCCGCTCTTCCCTTAATGATGCAGTGCACTGACAACACATGTGAGAGGGCTGAGACTTTAAAATTAATGTATGGCAATATTTTCCAGCGCTAATGCTCAAGATCTCTTGAACTTATAAACACTTATTAAAAACATTCAACACGCACAAACAGTGGGTGAATATAAGGCTAATGATCATGGCAAAGCACAGCAGTACATTGCCACTATTTTCATTGCTTGACAAAAAAAAAAAAAAAAAAAAAAAAAAAAAAAAATCATGTTACACCCAAAAAGTACAATGACCAAGTGTAAATAATCAGTTTTCAGTAATCATGAAACTAAATCAAACCACATTAATGCTCAGTAACATCTGCATAAGAGTACTCTACACACCAAGGTCCACTGCTTATTGTTAAACATCTGTCTTTTATCGCTTTTTACAAAGTCACTCATAGTAATTGAGAAGGTTTATGACCCTTGCCGAGGTGAGAATTAAAAAGGCTGGACATTAAATCTTTGACAAACCTGTATCATAAATCTATGTCATAATTCATGACTTCAAATAGCCATCTAAGCGGAGAAGAGGGTCTTTAAGCAGGCAATTTGGTGGGCCAATCCCAAATTATTGCTTATGATTTTGAACTTTGGTTTCAGGTAATAGTAGACATAAAATGAATTCTTATAAGTTGGTACATTTGTATGTGTGGTGTGTGTTAAGTAATGTTCTCTTCGGGGCTGACCTTGAGTATCTCCACAGGAACAATTAATCATTGAGCTTTTATAGAATGATTTTCCATGTGAATGCTTCAGAAATGTAGTTCATTCATCTTTTACTGTGTTATCAGTGAATGTCAAAGACCAAGGTCTATTGCCTTAGCAGGCGAACGGAAAATAAGGCATCACACAAAGCAGTAGTGATTAAATTAAAAACATCTCAGAGAGACACCACAGGGATACTGCCTAAGGCGAGCTCTTGGTCATATCATGCTGCCATACAATTAGCCGCAAATGATTCATCTTGTATCTGACACATCAAAAACCAAACAGGTTCATTAGCTTATACAGTATAGCCCATAGGTGCTTTCTGATCAGAGGAGAAGCTTGCAGCACACGTGGAGAATGAGGATACAAATGCAAACCTAGCCCTGTTTAATGTGACCTACAGCGTTTTGGCAAGGAACAACTGGTGAGAAGGAAGGGTGGTATCAGAAAGAAAAGAAAAATGAGAGACAGATGGACAGAGGGAGAAAGAGAAGGGCATGGCTGATAAGACTGTGATGCCCTAGGGCAGACTGGGGTGTGTTACAGTGAAGAACTCCACTTTTAATGAAGATGGACAGCTGAGTTCCATTCACAGGAGACAGGAAGCTAGCGGCTGTCATGCTAAAGCTTCCAATCCCTGGCAGACTGAATACTAAGAATTATGAGGAGCCAGGCCGGCTGCCTTATGCCCACTGGGTATGACAAGAATGGAATGCATGGATCAGTTACTGCCAGGACCCATTTATGCATAATACACTTAACAGGCAGCAGCATTAACAGGTGTATGCCTTAAAGAACATTAGCCAGCACTATTATTGATTAGATTTAATTAACTCTTAATTAGCAGTTGGAAACCAAGACTTTGTGTTGTCAGTAAGGGTGACAATCTGTTCAAATTGCTTAAAGGAGTAGTTTGGCCAAAAGTGAAATGAGTACAGTTCTCCCCAGCTGAGCCGGGCTAGGTATCTGAAGTCAACAGCTGTGTGCCTTAGAGTCAGAAAACAGATCCATTTTTCCAGTTATTATTGACATTTACAGATTTACAACAGTAAATAGTAGTGAATCAAATATAATATTTGGTACATGATGCAGATGGGGCGGCACGATGGCTTAGTGGTTAGCACGTTTGCCTCTCAGCGCTGGGGATTCCTGGTTCGAAACCCAATCTGGGTGGAGTTTCCATGTTCTCCCAGTGGCTGCGTGGGTTTCCTCTGGGTTCTCTGGTTTCCTCCCACAGTCCAAAAACATGGATCAAGGTCAATCGAATTCTCTAAATTGCTCCATATGGAGTGTGTTTGTGTGAGAGCGTGTGTGCCCAGTGATGGATTGGCGCTCTGTCTTGGGTGTATCTGCAGAGCACCCAAGATGTTCTCCCCTGAATGGGCATGGGGAACCCCCCGCGATCCTAGTAGAGGATAAAGCGGAAGATAATGAATGAATGATGCAGGTGTTTTGTAAGCTGTTTAGTAGGTGATCCTTTCGAAGTTAAACTGAAAAATTTGGAGGAGGAAGTGTAATGGTCTGAAGTTGTTTTGCTGGATCCAGAGTTGCCAGCTTGCTCAGGGTGACTGGCATAAGGGACAAAAACATCTACCACATCAATTTAATGCTCAATGCAATACCCTCTTGTCTACATCTAGTTGGTCAAAGCTAATATTTCAGCGAGATATAACAGCAATAAGACAACAAGCTTCAAAGCTAGGCTTGCCAGACAATTTACATTTTTAACATCATGGGAACATTTCAACATGTCTGTGTCCTAGTGCACAAGACAAAGGTCTATAGGGACATATTTGATAAGTTTGGTTTGGGTGAACTATTTGACTCCACACAGAGCTCTGACCTTAACCACATTGAACACCTTTGGGATGAACTACAATGTTTTAACGAGACCCCGTTGCTGTAAATCAGTGGCGACTGCACACATGATCTTTGAGTTAAATAGGCAAAACTTTTCCAGACATCTTCAGAAATTCTTGTAGGAAGCACATCCAAAACAATAAAATCTATTTTAGTTGCACGGGGGGGAGGGGGGGGGTGACCAACTTGAGACCAATGGGATGTCATAAAAGCTCCTGTAGTTGCAATGTGCATTACCATCTTTGATCATATAGTTTGGTTTGAACTTAAAACCTGGATGCAAAAATTTGAATATAAAATTTTTATATTTTTAATATTAAAGTTATTAAATCAATAGTCAATGAATAATATTTTATTGCAAAAAAAAAACAATTTCAACTAAATACAATCACCCCTTATTAAAAACATTGGGGAAAATTCTAGACAAGTTAAAATACTATAATACAAAAAAAAAAAAAAAAAACACCTCTGCAAATCACATACTACATTGCTTTACATTTTTTCTTTAATAAGATACTATAGCCTGACCTGATTTAATGTGAACACTGTTTGTTTCTATAAAGCACATTATAGACATTTGTTGCTCAATGTTAGTCACAGTGTAGTCTGTGGGATTAATCATACATGCTCCTTCTGATTAAAAAATGAACTGCTAAAGACTAACAGCACCGATTTACTGCAGGATTATAGTTCTTTCTGAACAGGTATTTGGAATTACATCTACAATTATGTAATGGTTCCACCTAATCTACAGTATATAGAATAGAGGTTATAAAAAAGCAGGTAGTTAATAAAAACAAAAAACTGCATTTTGCATAGAGACCAAGCTGTTTAGTATAAAACATAAAATAACATTTATGTTTGTGATCTCAGTAGTTAGGGCACCAAACTACAGACTAAAAAATATTTTTTTTACTTCCACAAACCCATTGGTGTCAGTAAGTCTCTAAGCCTTCACCAAAAATAGAACGTGAGTACAGTATTTATTCATTCATTCATTCATTCATTATCTTCCGCTTTATCCTATACAGTGGAGGAAATAAGTATTTGATCCCCCACTGACTTTAAAAGTTTTAATACAAAAAAACAAATGAAACATCTTATAATTTTATGCCAGCTTTATTTTAACAGTGACACACAGAATATTAAAAGAAAAATGGAGAAAATTACATGAAATGAGAAATAAAAAATAATTTGCATTTCATTGAGGGAAATAAGTATTTGATCCCCTAGTAAAACATTTAATACTTGGTGGCAAAACCCTTGTTGGCAAGCACAGCAGTCAGACGTTTCTTAAGGTTTGCACACACTTCAGGAGTAATTTTGGCCCACTCCTCTCTGCAAATCACCTCCAAATCCTTAAGGTTTATAAGCATGCATTTGGAAACGTGAAACTTCAGCTCTCTCCATAGATTTTCGATGGGATTGAGGTCAGGAGACTGGCTAGGCCATTCCATGACCTTGATATGCTTCTTATGGAGCCAGTCCTTTGTTTCCTTGGCTGTATGTTTTGGATCGTTGTCGTGCTGAAAGACCCATCAACGACCCATTTTCAGTGCCCTGGCAGAGGCAAGGAGGTTGTCACCCAGGATTTTGCGATACATGGTCCCGTTCATCTTCCCGTCAATGCGGTGAAGTTGGCCTGTGCCCTTAGAAGAAAAACACCCCCAAAACATAATACTTCCACCACAATGCTTGACAGTGGGGATGGTATTCTTAGGGTCATATTCTGTATTTTTCTTCCTCCAAACACGTCGAGTTGAGTTAAGGCCAAAGAGCTCAATTTTGGTCTCATCTGACCACAGCACCTTCTCCCAGTCTCTCTCGGAGTCATTAATATGTTCATTGGCAAACTTGAGGCGGGTCTGGACGTGAGCCTCCTTGAGCAGAGGAACCTGTCGTGCACTGCATGATTTTAAACCATTACGTCTCAGTGTATTACCAATGTTTTTTTTGGAGATTGTGGTCCCAGCCGCCTTGAGATCATTACTCAGCTCCTCCCGTGTAGTTCTTGGCTGATTTTTAACCTTTCCCATGATCAATGAGACTCCACGAGGTGATATCTTGCATGGAGCTCCAGGCCTGGGTCGATTGACAGTAATGTTGTACTTCTTTCACTTCCAAATAATTGCACCAACAGTTGTCACCTTCTCATCCAGGTTTTTACTTATGACTTTGTAGCCCATTCCAGCCTTGTGTAGGTCAACAATTTTGTCCCTGACATCTTTAGACGGCTCTTTACTCTTGCCCTTCGTGGAGATGTTGGAGTGTCACTGAGACTGTTGCCAGGTGGACTTTTATACAGGTGATAATTTGGGACAGGTGTCTCTCATCCAGGTAATGACTTCACTGTGATTAGGGTGTGTCAGTGGTCTGTGGGAGCCAACATTAGTCATGGTTTTACTAGGGGATCAAATAATTATTTCCCTCAATAAAGTGCAAATTATTTTATATTTCTCATTTCATGTCATTTTCTCCATTTTTCTTTTGATATTCTATGTGGCACTGTTAAAATAAAACTGGCATAAAATTATGAGACGTTTCATTTGTTTTTTTGTATTAAAACTTTTAAAGTCAGTGGGGGATCAAATACTTATTTCCTCCACTGTATTAGGGTCGCGGGGGGGTTCCTCATGCCCATCCAGGGGAGAACGTTTCGGGTGCTGGGCAGATACACCCAGGACAGGGCGCCAATCTATTGCTGGGCACACACTCACGCACACAGACACACTCTACATGGGGCAATTTGGAGAACTCAATTGACCTGATCCATGTTTTTGGACTGTGGGAAGAAAACCGGAGAACCCGGAGGAAACCCACGCGGACACGGGGAGAACATGAATCTCCACCCAGATGGGGATTCGAAGCGGGAATCCCTAGTGCTGAGAGGCGAACGTGCTAACCACTAAGCCACTGTGCCGCTACAGTATTTAATTATTTTTAAATTAAGTGTTTAGTGCAAACTAAATCCAAATAGACTGAAGCGGGAATGTGTAAAGGTAAGAAAAATAAGATGCTAACACTATGCTAATTCTAATGTCTGCTGTAACGGAAAGATTTTAACAAGGTAATCTGGCAGTAATTGGTAAATAAATAAATGCTAGTAAGTTTAATAGTAATTGTTGAGTAATTAGAATTGTAGTATGCCTTATGTGTAGGTAGCATGTACATATTGAATATACAGGCAAGTGGGGTTGAATGTAGGTGGCTCACATACACTCTGATCACATGTTGGGCATATTTATTCCAGTTGCATTTCATATGTCTCATTGCCTCAGTCTTAGAATATCTTTGTAACCAAGAGAGAATATGTTAATGAGAAAATCTTAATATTCCATTCCTGAGTCAGTCATTAATCTGGTGCTAGAGATGGCTCCATTAGGGCAGATCCAGCATTATTACTAGAGATATTAGATTCTGTCACAGAGATGGAAGGCGTATAGAAAATCCCCTGAGAAATGGGGAATTGAACATGTGTTTGCTCTTATTGCATTTCTTATGTGTTACAAAGGTCCAAACTCAATAGGCTAAAAGGCAGAGAAAATGTAATATACATGTTTAGAAAAAAGAATCTTCTACTAAATCTTGATGCAAAATGAGAACATCACACTGCTGTGTTTTTTTAGGAGACATGGCAGTCATCTCTCAAACTGTCAAATCTGTCTGACTATTCTGGATCATACTAAACATTCACTAACAAAAGAAATAGAGCTTGGTGCTTCTCATTATTATGTTCACTGCCAACTACTCTGCATCATAACAAAAAAGAAATACTGGATACTATATATACTGTATTGAGTGGTGAATGGCATGCAGTTATATGGATTAAAGAATGCAAAACCTTATGATTTTCACCTCTTATCCATAGTCCTTATACATTATTACTAGTATATCCACATGCACTTTCACTGGTGTTATAGAAAAGGAAAATGAAGAGGGAAGAAGAGAAATCCTTGTGTCAATAACACTGATGGAAGCTGCTAAGTTTAATGGCTTTGAAGAGGCTGTGATAAACTCACTTCAGCAGTGGATCGATGGCAGCCATCATGGGAGCAATGAGAAATGGCTGTGTTTAGCAGACCTCGTCTCACTTTTGAGAGCACCACACCCTCAGAGCCACCAGCAGTGTTGAGAAAACAGCAACAAGTGTCACCAGCCAGTCACGTCTAGCTTAAAACTCACCTGACTGACAAAAGTATTGTGATCATCTAAAAATTTCATTTACATATTACATAGGAAGTTTTCTACTCTATAAAATACCTCCACAAAATACAAGCTAATATGTCAACATGAAAACAATATAATAATATGAAATTATCCATTAAATCATTTTCAAGTTTTGTCCTTTTTTAAGAAAATTCAGCATTTGGTTTAGAAACCATACAGATAGATGGTACAGGAAAGGAATGTATGGCAAACATGATAGAAGTTCCTCACGCAGCATCATACACATACAGCTGTCTGTCTACTGTTCTTTTGCCCAAATGGGGTTAGCAATTAAATAACAGCACATAAAACCAGAGAGATAAAAGAGAGAACAAACCAAAGCCTAAATAGGAAGAAATATTCTTTTAAATCACTCAACTTGAACAATGCAGCATCTAACAGTTTGTCACTATAACGCATAATATAAAATTGTGTTTATTCAAGCTCAAAAATATAATAGTTAAAATAGCACAGTAAATCTCCATGATCAGGACAATCCGATAAAGTTTGTTAAAATCATGACACTGCTTTTAACCTCTGATTTAATTTTAATTTGATATTTTATTTCTGTTCTGCTTTTTATATTGTATAACTGTGTTAATATTGAATATGTCTTGAGTGTTTTAATGATATCCTGCTTTATCTGTTTTTGTAAAGCGTCTTTGAGGTCCCTAAAAGCGCTATATAAATAAAATGTATTATTATTATTATTATTATTACATGTATATTAAATAATTAGTTAAACATTATCAAATAACCACTGGTGAAAAAGCTGAACTATACTGTTCCTTGTGTAAAATCATATGCAAAATATATATATTAACAGATAATTCTCTGCATAACTTAAATAATACTGCAAAGTTTATATACATTTATGCTGAACTTACCGTTACCATTGTAACTATGGCTGAATTATTAACTTGTTTTGTTTTTTAGTACAACACAAAAAAGTATAAGTTATAACATACAGTATAACAATATAATATCTCTGTGCAGCATTTTTTTTTTACATTAAATGCTGTGATACAATATGTTTATGTAACAATATTTAAATTGGTAAACACTTTTGTCCAACTGATCTGGATAGTAGAGATTAGGGTCAGAGCAAGGGGTCAACAGCACTTCTGGAGCAATGAGGTTTAAGGGCCTTGGTCAAGCACCCACACTGGCAATACAGTAAATTCAGGGTTTGAACCCATAACATTCAGATTAATAGCTCATACTGTGTCATGCCTATGATCTACATCTAGATCTGATATATTTAGAAAACAAAAACAGAAGAATGGCATAAACCAAGCAATTATGTGCATAACACACATTGCCTCTGCTGAGCCTCTTAAACAAATGGTAGCTCAGTGTTTCAGGTGTTGGGTTGTGTTCAGTCGCACACTAAAGTTACCAGTGTGGGTCCTTGAGCAAGGCTCTTAACCATCATTGCTCCAGGGATGCTGTGGCCAACCCTGTGCTCGCTTTTTAAGTTGCTTTGTATAAAAGCGCCTGCAAAATTATCAAATGTAAATGTAACGTGTGAAAAAGAAAAAGGAAACCAGTGACATAACTTCAGTTTGTGAATCACATTACCAAATTGATCAAACTATAGGAGTGGAAATAATTTTCTTTCAATGCACAGAAAGGGACATTGTTCTTCTGCTTTGAGTAGTTCACCACAATTCTTTCCCTCTACATACTTTACACCTAATCAAATGCTCTGTGCCATGAGTGACAGATTTTATTGTCACAGTAACTGATCAAACCATCATGGTGCCAAATCACAAGGTATGTTTTACACAGAGTATATAGTGCAAAGCAGGCATTTTGCTTAACAGCATTAGGGCTGCCATCTTAAGATAATAAAAAGATAAGAATTATTGTCAGTGTTGGAGTTTGCTTTTTATGGTGAGCTTATTAATAGTGTGAGCAGATCTCTTTGAAGTGAGCTAACCTGCCACTCATGTCCAAGCAGGAATTTCTTTAGTTAGTAAATAGTAAATCTATATATGTATAAACACACACACGCACATACATACACATATACACTTACACATATATATATATATATATATATATATATATATATATACGGAGGCACGGTGGCTTAGTGGTTAGCACGTTCGCTTCTCAGCGCTAGGGATTCCCGGTTCGAATCCCCATCCGGGTGGAGTTTCCATGTTCTCCCCGTGTCTGCGTGGGTTTCCTCCGGGTTCTCCGGTTTCCTCCCACAGTCCAAAAACATGGATCAAGTCAACTGAATTCTCAAATGCCCCATATAGAGTGTGTCTGTGTGAGTGAGTGTGTGCCCAGCGATGGATTGGCGCCCTGTCCTGGGTCTATCTGCCCAGCGCCTGAGACGTTCTCCCCTGGATGGGCATGGGGAACGCCAACGCGACCCTAATAGAGGATAAAAGCGGGAGATAAATGAATGAATGAATGAATATAATATATCTATATATATATATATATATATATATATATATATATATATATATATATATATATATATATATATGTGTGTGTGCAACCCACATTAAAAAAATCCAAACTAATTGAATTAATAATCTAGTTAAATAATTGTGAATAGTTAAATCCGTTGAGGAAGCACTGCTAAATTCACATTAAGTGGATTCATTAAGTGTCATATTTGTTACTAAATAATGTACATAATAGAACCCAATCTTTAAATCATCAATGCTATATAACTGTAAAGTCACTTCACTTTGTGTAAACTAGTTTTCTTATGAACACATGCCTATACAGTTTCCAATAAGATAAATAAGATATCAGTTACAGTTGGATTTGGAAAGCACACAATAATATGATACACAGACAGAAAGAGGCTGTAACTACTAGGTATTGTATACGTATAAATCTGTGATACAATTTAACACATGAACAAGCAACAATGTGGCTATATAATGAAGTGTTATGGCTATATAATGAAGTCCAACTGAAGTGTTGAAACTGCGAAGTTAAGCATTTCTGTGACTGACAAATTTTACTTCATGAGTTTGTTTTTTATTTAAGATGGTTTAAATGTTTTAATTCTCACCATCTTTTTTTATCTGTCCAATTCCCACCCACTTGGCAGCTCTCCTATCACACTTTAGCTCCCAGGCACCTTCTTACAAATAGCTATACATGTAACACCCAATTGTAGTGTAAAGTGCTGAGAAGAAAAGCTCCCATCCCTTCCATATGCATAAGCTTATGCACTACCATGACTAGCAAGTGCTGCTGTGATTGATGGAGGAAAAAGTATTCTGTTCAATTCTTCTCTTACAGCAAGGCCAATTTTCTATCTTCGCTGTAAAAATCAACAGGATTTGAAGCAGAAATCCGCAGATGTCGGGACAAACATTTATCTGTTGTACCAACTCATTACCTCAGATCTTTCTGTCGGGTGGTTGGCAATTATTTATGGTACTTTATTTGTAATGTTGACACAAAGAAGATTTAGCAGAAGACAGAAAAGCAGTTAATGAATGCTTCTTCACTAAGTCATTAAGAGAAATGCCCAATTTAAATTTTGAAACCAAGAATTACTCTCGGTCTTCCATCTGGTGTTATACCAATTTGACAGGTCACCCCAAATACACAATAATAAAGAGACTACCATCAACAAGAGCAAGGTTAATAAATCTCAGCATAGCTCAAACGAAAACTGTGACATGAGGTGCTTATTGTCTAATGTATTCATTAGGCAAAGGTCATTGAACAAACACACACACACACACACACACACACACACACACACACACACACACACACACACACACACACACACAGAGCTCAAGCATTAAAGTAGAACAGACCTGGCTGCAGTACGCTGATGCCCAGGAGGTTGGAAGTGCGGTTGGCAATGATCTTCCAGGTGCCATTGTAATTCCTGCGATAAAGCATGGCAGCACACTGGTATGTCCCAGTCTCTTTATGCCCGGCTCGACTAACACTCAGTCGAAAGTTGGTATTGTTACGTGTTCGGTCCACTGAGGTGCGTGTGCCTAGCCCCAGTGTCTGTGCGCCCCACTTTAGCATGCCATCTCGTGTGAAGGTCACCACTTCTCGCAGCTCGCCGTTACCCTCGGCTGGTTGGAAGCGCCAAGTAACTGAAGCAGGAACATTGGGACTATGACGGGACTTTACAATACACTGCAGGTCAAATGAGTCTCCATACGTCACACTGGGAGTGCGTGATGATGCTGATACAAAGAACGAGGACTCTGGGAAAGAAAAGACAAGAAAACCATGTTGTTACTCAAGAGAGAACCATGCAGTGACCATCAAGAGATTTACTTCTGTTGAGTTGTAAGGTGATAAATTTTGACAACATTGAGTTTATTGCTAATTGAGAATGGTCGTAAACAAAAGATAATGAAAACTAATTGCATAAAATAAACATTCAAGGTTTATTGCCTTTCAGAAGACAGTGCACTATATATACAAAAGTATTGGAGCACACCTCCAATCTTGTGCGTTTGTGGAAAAATTGCCTTTTGATTCAGAAGAGCAGTTCTCAGTAAGACACTAATGTTGGATAAAAAACGCCAACTTCATGCTAATTCATCCCAAAGACTTAACTGTGTTAAGATCAGAACTCTGTGTGGGCTTGTAAAATTTTTTGACACCATCCTTAATCAACCATGTTTTTATGGACCTCTCACCAAAGTCTCACCAAACTGCTGCCTAAATTTGAAAGAACACAGCTGTCCAAAATGGATGGTGAGCTTGATGTTTATATACAGTACACATGTGGGAGAGAAAATGAATGCTATGCCTAATTAATAAATAAATTACAAGATGTGTCCCAATAATTGTCCATATTGTCTTATGATTGTGGACGAAAAACATAATTAATTTAGGAATGCTATGCAAAAATAGGCAAAACTTGCAAACTGAGCACAGAAAAGGCACAGGGCCAAGTGTCAGTAATCTAACAGAATTTTTTTGCTATGATGCTAGTCAGCACTACCTACTGTGTAACACGTATTGGTCAAAAAATACTGAACTGTGCTATTGCTTATGTGAACCCAGTAAACACACCAGTGTTCATGATGCATTGTGAGTAACAGTGTATTTGTAGTAAAATGTAGTGGATTTAAGAACACGTGTGGTACAGGGAAAACTCAGACTTCTTATAAAAATGGTAGACACCATGTACAGTATGCTAAATAATTACTTGGAAGTGATTTCATATTTTAAAACTGTATTGGCAAAATCTAACCACAAATGTTCCAGTTACTCAAACTTCAGTGATGCGCTCGGATGCAGACATACAAGAGCTTAGATCAATTTGACAGCTAATTCTTCTCAGACACTGATGCTTTCCACTCTACCCCTGCACTAATGGAAGTGCAGATGACAAGTCTGCCTCCACTTGCTGTTTTTACTGCTACCCTCTGAAAGCAATTTCTGGCACTACTGCTCACAGCACAAAGGGGCTATGTGAACAGTCATCGTTAAAGGAAATGCCCAGACGGCTCATTTTCCACTCATGAAGATGCAGAAAAGAAAATGAGTTTGAAAAGATTCCCCGAAGTGTTCAGAACACTGGTTGGCCCCAGCAGGTTACATGTGTTTATGGTGGATGTGAACATCTGCAACATGGAGCCATCTCTGCAGTTTTACTCAATAAGAGCTGCTCAGAGCTTTGTGCAGGTGGAAGCTAAAAGTTATTTAAAGAACTTCCTTCTCTGTTTATTATACCAAACTACAGATGAATATAATGGACCATGAAACAGGTGTCTGGGACTGCAACACAAAACCAGCACACTAAAAATGTAAATAGTATTTTTAGAAAGCAACACAATTCTGCATTCATGTGTTAGTAACTCAAGAAACTATACATTTAAATCAGATTGTGTTTCAACTTTCAAACTCCAGGACATACTGTTAGTATCACAATTTTGCTTCAACATATACCATGTCGCGCGGCACAGTGGCTTAGTGGTTAGCACGTTCGCCTCTCAGCACTAGGGATTCCCGCTTCGAATCCCCATCTGGGTGGAGTTTCCATGTTCTCCCCGTGTCTGCGTGGGTTTCCTCCGGGTTCTCCGGTTTCCTCCCACAGTCCAAAAACATGGATCAAGTCAATTGAATTCTCAAAATTGCCCCATATAGAGTGTGTTTGTGTGAGTGAGTGTGTGCCCAGCGGCCGAGATGTTCTCCCCTGGATGGGCATGGGGAACCCCACCGCGACCCTAACAGAGGATAAAGCGGGGAGATAATGAATGAAGGAATGAATATACCATGTCCTATTATTGCTTTAGCACATGTATCAACATTAAAGAACAATTGCTCAACATTAACTGATCAGTGAAAACAAATTATTATAGTATTTAAAAAGAAAATAGCATTACACTTGCCGAGCAGTACCTGTGAAAGATAAAAGGCTGCTAAATTTCTGACTTATTGACAAATTGTTGACAAATTCTATGAAAAAGATGTTTCTTACAAGCAAACAGGTAAACGCAGATAGACAGTGAAAAATGTGAAAATGGTGACAAACTTCTGTACTTCTCTAATTTTAATGCTTATCCTTTATGTTTTTGTGGATTAGCATATATGTGCCTTGTTCTGCTTCCAGCTCATTCATGTTTATAAATGGCATCTCATCCCTGCTGTCATTCACAGCAGAATGCAATTTAAACCTTTGGTTTTAGCAAATGATGCACAGCTGTATGGGGCAAGGGGCAGTTTTTTATTACACACACAGAGAGATTATTATGCAATAAGATAAATATTTTGCTTCTCTCCTTTAGACTCCAATTCTACTAGATATATTAATTGAATAGAGAACTTTGTACTAACGACAAAACACAAGGTAACTGTGAAATAATAGTGTTAAACATTGCAGCAGAAGTTAAGTAATCTTCATAAGTCTTTTTAGTCCAACTGCATTAAATCATCTTGCCTATTGATTCAAGTAAAAAAAGAATGTGGTCAAAAATATTTAACAATACTGTTCATAGTTGATGTTCACATTGCTTATGTAATTAACATTTTTGTGTGGCTTTTGACCTGTATTTGGAATTATTGTTTTTTTTCCAAACTAATATTACTCTAACTCTAAGCACATGTGCATAGGCACAAGTTAAGTAAATTCTATCTGTTGAATATTGGCCCGATACATATTAGGTTTTACATATTAGACGTTTGTTGTTATCTTGATTGTAAGTTGCAAAATCCATCCATCATCTTCCGCTTTATCCTCTACTAGGGTCGCGGTGGGGTTCCCCATGCCCATCCAGGGGGGAACGTTTCGGGCGCTGGGCAGATACACCCAGGACAGGGTGCCAATCTATCGCTGGGCACACACTCACTCACACAAACACACTCTATATGGGGCAATTTTGGAGAATTGAATTGACATTAATCCATGTTATTGGACTGTGGGAGGAAACCGAAGAACCCGGAGAAAACCCATGCAGACACGGGGAGAACATGGAAACTCCAACCAGATTGGGATTTGAACCGGGAATCCTTAACGCTGAGAGGCGAACGTGCTAACCACTAAGCCACTGTGCCGCCCTATGTTGCACAATCAATTTTTAAAAATAATTTCTTAATAATAATAATAATAATAATAATAATAATAATAATAAAGCTATTTTAAATGTGAAGGATACAGCAACTGCCTGACTGTCAGAAGCCTGGCGTTTTTATCTCTCCTAATGAATTTCACTTGACATTCAAAATAGGATCAGATGATAGAGACCTCATAATGTTCATATGAAAGTTAAATACCTCTTCATAAGAAAGTCAATGATGCCTTCAGTTGTAAAAAATTTGCGTGAAAGCATTCACTGTGATATACTGTACTAGCGCTTTTGGCAAAAAATTGTTTTATTTCAAGGTTTGATTCCACACATAGTTTAAATATGGGAAATTGATGCCTTTTACAGCTAGTTCTCCTACCCATGTGCTTGGTTATTTTCTTATTCTGTACACATAGGCACACTCACATATATGTGGTGCACGTTTGCCCCTACAGATCAGCAATAGAGACGGCAGCACACTGTCAGGTGAAGCTAGTGTCTCGCCACTGTGACCTACGGGTGTCCTTTCATGTCAACGAGTTAAAGCTTCACTCTTTAAAAACATGTTTTTCTTCCTCTGTTTTTCATTCTATTACCACTCTTCCTGAAACAACATTATTCATTTTTGTGTGCAACAGACACAATGTTTCCAAAACAACAGAAGTTGCAAAGCAGTTGAAACTATTATTGTATGTATTGGAATAAAGCATTGGCTTTTTAATCTGTGCACTTTTATTTTTAAACATAAGGAGTATTGGATAAAAGGGTAAAAAAAGCACAACTATGAGTGATAAGTCAACAAGGTGCAACAAACCTTAAGCATTTCAATACAGTTACTTATTTAAGTGGTGCATTTAACACCCATCCATTTTCTCTCACTTAAATGCTCTACTAGGGGTCATGTGGGGTTCCACCAACCACTAAGCCACCATGCCACCCTGGTGCATTTAACATATTGTAAAATAATAAGCATAACATGTTTATACAAAATCAATGGCACTTGATTAAACTAAACGTTCAAAATGTAAGTTATTTATTTATTTATTAAGTCATGTTTATATTTATATAGTGCATAAAATCTCTTCAGTTCATGTTTGCTATTATGTCACATTTATTCTTCTAAAAATTGAAGTGGCACTGCACATTATGGCAGTGCTTCACTTTATGTAAGTAGAAATGTGTTAGGTCTTGTAATTTGTCACTACATCGTATCCTTTTCTTGTTGACAGTACCTATAGAAGATGGTTTAATTACTGACATGTAGAAAAGAGCCCCTAGATTTGAATATTTACGTAACTATACAGACTATACAGTTTTAAAAATTATGTTTATGATTGCTATTGTCATACAGCACCTTAAACATACTTCATAGGGTATTATGCTTATTTTTAATATTTTATTATTTATTTTATCAGCTTATTTTGATGTGCAGGCTCATCCAGCGTGATTTGAACCAATTAAGCAATATAACATATTTATATCTCAGTTTATTTAAGCCATTTAACAGTTGACAGTGACAGGAAGAACAAATTACGATTAGTTTTTTAAAAAATTGTTAACCATTACTAGGACGACTGTCACCTTTGTAATGCAGTGCCATGCTTGTATTTCTTTTGTGGGAAATTGGGAAAATCGGAGGAAACTAACATAGCCCCATGTATATTTTATACAGACGGTCACCTTTAGTTGAGCCAAGGGCTATTTAATCATAACATTACAGGCTGCACTACAGGACTTTTACTACACAGCTTTTAGCTTTAGTATGTTTTATATATTATTAAGTACAAATCTCATTAAATATTGTCACATACATCGGTATACACTATACAACTTGGGGGGCGTGTTGTGTACCTTGATTATTTTCATCCATGCTATTTAAGAACTGTTGATACGCTGAAGCAACAGC
This sequence comes from Corydoras sp. C115, assembly GCA_019802505.1. Lineage (NCBI taxonomy): Eukaryota > Metazoa > Chordata > Actinopteri > Siluriformes > Callichthyidae > Corydoras > Corydoras sp. C115. The sequence goes on along the minus strand of JAFMOC010000076.1, from coordinate 1,448,806 downwards.
CCTCTCGTGTTCAGTCCTCTCGTGTGAAGACCTATACGTGTAAAGACCTGCAAGTCTACCTGTGCAAGTCCACTGAGAAAGGAAAACGACAAGGCAACTACACTAAGTATATTTCTTATTCTCCTACCGTTTTTATTAGTTACTCTTCCTACACAAATCAGTTCTTCTGAAATCTACGTTATACACACTTGCATCTTTATCCACATCAGTGTGTTTCCAGTTCATCTCTGTCATTTTCTTCTCCCGCAGCTGTTCCATTCCTCAGAATAGAAGGTACACTCTTGCATACCTGTGAACTCTGCAGCAGGTGAATATAAACAAGCCCTTCACCTTCTCTGCAGGACTACAGAATTGTCAGTCGGCCACCAAGAAATCCGATTTCATTCCTGCTTTTGCTGCTCACGCTGGTATTCAGGTTTTAGCCCTCACTAAGATGTGGCTCTGTCCAGAGAACTCCGGGACTCCAGCTGCCCTCTCAACTAATTTTCACTTCTCTCTCCTAATATCGGCAAAAGTGCTGGTGGAACAGGTTTGCTTATTTCTCACAAATGGAAATTTTCTCCTCTTTTACACTTATACTTATCAAACACTGTTTCATTTGAATTTCATGCACTGACCATCACAGAACCTGTTAAATGTAATTTTTTTGTCATCCATCACACCCCAGGTCAACTGGACAAATTAGATGAGGAATTTGATATGATATTATGATCCCGCTCATAAGATGGTTGTCCTCTTGTCATCCTGTCATTTCAACATTCATTTAGATCAACTTTACGCTACTGTATTTCTTGCTCTTATCTCAAGCCAGGACCTCCACCTACTCCGCACTTAAGCTATCCACCGGGCTGGCAACCAGCATTACCTCATCATGACACGCTCTTTTTACTTTGCTTCATGAATCAGATAACTTTTTTCTGCAGTTCTCTGTTTCTCTTCCTCCACCTTCCTCGATCATCGATAAAACCACTCAGGTATGTCATAACCTTAGCACTCTCTCTCCAACACAGTTTTTGCTGACTTGGTTACAGATTCTCTTCCTTGCATCAGTAATTTCTCAACTTCCAGTCTAGACCAGGTCTGTCCAATATCCACCAGGAAAACACACAGCACCCCGCTAGTCCCTGGCTCACAGAGGTGGTTCGAAAACAACACACTACTCTTCAATTCCCTGAAAATGGCGCAAGTTTGGTCTGTCTTTAGATTTAGAAACATACCAGTCTTCACTCACCACCTTCTCGAAGGGTGTCCTTGTTCTTCCAACCCAAGTAATATGCATTTCAGACGCTCGCACTTTATTTAGCATTTTTAACACTTTACTCACACCACCTTCTCTCCCTCCCAACATTTCTCTGTCTGCTGATGTCTTTGCAAACCTTCTTCACAGCGAAGATCGAGGCCATCAAATGTGCAAACTCTTACACATTTGATCCCAATCAGTCTGGTTTTAGGTGTGGTCACTCCACTGAGACAACAGCAATACTCTGTCCTCATCATGCTGGACCTCTGTGCAGCTTTTGATACAGTAAATCATCAGATTCTACTGTTGAATGGTTTCGATACTATCTAACAGGAAGGACCTTCAAAGTGTCATGGAATGGGGTGATTTCTAACTCTCACCAGGTACTCACTGGTGTTCCTCAGAGCTCCTCCTCTTTTCATTATACATGACATCACTGGGGACAGACATTTAGACACATGGTTTCTCTTACAACTGCTATACTGAAGACACTTCATTTGTCTTTTGCCCCTGACGACACCACGATCTCAAATTGGATATCTGTTTGCCTCACCGAATTATCTGTTTGGATGAAGGCCTGTCATCTCAAACTATGTTTAGAAAACAGAGCTTTTCAAAATCCTAGCTAAACCCTCAATCCAGTAAGACCTAACCTTCCAAATTGATGGCTCCACAATCTCTCCAACCGATTCAGTCCGTAACTTTGATTTCATAATTGACTCACATGTTAAACTATCTGATCAGGTCACTAAAACAGCCCGTTCCTGCAGATTTCTTCTGTACAACATCAGGAAGATCAGACCTTTCTTGTCTGAATATGCTACTCAGCTGTAAGTTCAAACCCTCATCCTATCCCATTATTGTAATGCACTGCTTGCTGGTCTCTCAGCTTGCACAATCAGGCCTCTAAAACTGATTCAAAACTCTTTAGCCGAACTTGTGTTCAACCAACCCAAGCGAACTCATGTCACTCCACTAATGATCTCTCTCCTTTGGCTCCCTGCAACTACTCGCATTCAGTATAAGGCACTGACTCTGGCCGACAGGACAATTTCTGGATCTACCCCTCTTACCTTCACTCTATATTTTCAAAATATACTCCAAATAGTCGCCTGCTAATTCTCACTCCATGGTGTTCACTACTGCTAAATGGTGAAACGATCTTCTCAACTCTGTCCGTAAGGCGGAGTCACTTGGTATCTTTAAGAAATAACTGAAAACACATCTCTTTCGCAAACATCTGATGTAAGGTATGAAAATTATACAGTGTTGCTGGTTTTTTCTTTAACTACTGATTTGTGTTGTTCTCACTTGTAAGTCACTTTGGATAAAAGCATCCGGTAAATGACTAAATGTAATGTAAATGTAAATAAAATACTTTGAGGACTGTGAGCACACTTTAAGCAAAGTGAATAAAAATTTGGACACCTGTGCATAGGAATACAACATGTATGGTTATATGTCCCCTTGTTATACGCTACATCAGAACCCTAAAATGCCTTTGGTTTAATCAGATAACTTGGTCCGAACTGTTTCATACTGTATAATTAATGTTTAACATACAGAGAGTAGGTTATATTTTTGGACTTCACTACACAGGAAGAAGTAGAGCAGCAAAGCATTACAGAGGGATCTTAATTTATTTAAAGGATGTATAATTGTCAGTAATGACCAAACCTCTGTTAATCATACTACTACTTAATAAAGAAAACAGTATTTAAAAAAAACTCAAAACTCAGAACTCAGAGATTCATTTATTTATTAACTTAAGCAGTTTTACCTCTTTATCCAACCAAAAAACGGTCTTTAATAACCACTTCCACTTGCATCACCTGCTGCATAGTATGTTTTTTTTAAGTCTATTATTAGAAACTCTTACATTCAAGTAGGTGAGAATAAAAGCATTTGTTCTTCTAATTTTTTCTCTGCTTATTAATGTTAACTCTCTCTAGGTTCTGTACATAGCTTACCTGATTACTACCTTTTAGATGTCAATTGGTCAGACAAAAGTAAAAATAAAGAAAGTCTGCCCACACCAGCAAAGAAACTGTACTGATTTAATGTTGATAAGGAGAGGATTACATTTAGATAAAAAAGCAATCTGTACTTTGTATGCATGCATATCCACACATACAGTACAACACTGCATTAGAGAATCTTCACATCATGCCACTGAGGATCCATATCAAAACAAAATATTGATGTTTAAGTCAACAAAGCTAATTGTGTCACATTAATATTCATTTAATTCTACAACAGAAAAATAAGGATTTCTTTGGTATGATGCAAATAAATAAGACTACATATCAAAAGTGTTCCCAACCATCAAGAGTATATTTTAAATGAAATAGGAAGGATACTCCTATTTCATTTAAAGAAGTGGCTCCTGTTGAACAGTGTGTACAAGATAAGAGCAAATCACAAAGAAAGATTAGGTCCTAGAAAATCCAACACTATTGGACATTACAGTGGAGTCATATCTATGTTTTTATCTTCACAAAATCTCGTGTTCTTTGCAGTGTGTGGGTGTGTGTGTGTGCGTGTGTGTGTGGGTGTCTATCTAAAAGATACATGTTAAGTGCAGAGAGGGCAGGGAGGGATATTGATTATGATGGAAAGATGACAAAGGCAGGCTTTGTACCAGCAGAGAAAGCATTTCTGACTAGTGTTTGGCCTACAGTTTACATTTTTTTAAATGCCACACACTTAGTAATCAGTGATTTTTCTCAATCAGGCATGTGACAGATTGACAATTGACAAGATATTTTTTGCAATTATATTTACTTTGCCTTAGAAACATTTGGAAATAAATCACTTGAAACCTGAACAAAATTTTATAATTTAATGGATATTAGACCCTCTTTCCAGTAAAAAGACTGTTTACTGAAATTAAGAGGTTAAAAAATTAACAAAGATTTTTTTAGCAGCATCAGGTCTTTTTACTAAAGTAAACCTGACCTGTAAATTGGTAATAGATATTGGAGCAATAGCTAGAATAAAAAAGCTACATTATTAGACATGGAAAAATAAGAACATATGGCAATTATTGACAATCATCTGCTGTGGAAATTCTTTTTACAGTGTATAAATTAGTGTAAATTAAATAAATAAATAATTTTCTTACCAACAGACTTAACAGTGATGGTGTTGGTGGCTGCACTCTCTCCGATCTGCTGCCAGTCAGGCTCACTGCCAAGCTGAAGCCACTCGGTGGCACTGCAGCGGTACTGACCCTCATCCATGGGAAGAGCATTATAAAGGGTCAGGGTGAAAATGTCGTATCGAATCCTTTCTACATGCACCTCCCCATAACTATGCCGCTCCTGGTAAGTAGGTCCAGGTTGTATAGTGCCATCATGGTTCATTGATGCCAGCTCAACAGCAGGAGCACTGCCATCTTTGCCCATTCGCTGCCAGACAACGGAGAGTGCTCCCAGTGCAGTATGAACAGAGCATGTTAACTGGATGTGATCACCCTCCATCACCTCAGATAAGTTGCTGGACAATGACACACTAATGTTACTACCTGAAAAGAACAAAAAGAGACACATATGAATTGCATGTAGCTATTTCTCTTAAAGAATTATCTTTACTTTGTTTACACTTATAAACAAAGTTTATTATAAAAAATATTTATATTATATTTATGTTTATATTATATAAATTTACATGATATTATAAAAAAAATATTGTCTTGATTCGATGATTAATAGGTGTGCCCCAGTACTTTTGTCTTTATAGTGTATGAATTATTTCACTATATTCAGGTTTCAGTAAGACCTACAGGACAAATAAGCTATCAAAAGCCCATGACTTCAATGAATAGTGCTTATGGCCCTTAAAAACGTGTCCCGCAGCACTGAACAATAGTTAGGGGGATCTTGTCTTGCTGCTAAAAAAGGCAAAGATCCAGACCAGCAGGGCATTGGGGACTCCCTGTGAATCTGGAAGCTCAGTGCAGGCTCTTGCAAGAAGAGTGTGGATCAAAGCCTATCCCATCCTTTGCTACAGGGACTTCTACACTCATCCAAACTACTATAAAATAAAGGATAAAATAAAAAGTACAACTTTGAAGAGGCATGGTTAGGCATCTATGGTGCAGACTTTCCTCAGGCATGAACTATTCCTCTATCAAAGCACAAAAACGTTCCAAGCAATATACCGCAACTGATCGTACATATACCACATCATTTCGAAAGCTTGGCTTTTATTTAAGTCACACTAAAATAAAAAGCATTATACTTCATTGCTTTATGTTACTTGTCATGTACTAGTCTTAGGAAAGCATTTGTGAACCAGATGGTTTGAGAGCTGAATCATCATAGTAAGTGTCTTTCCATTTTCTTTCCTGCCTGTAACCGTCACCACACACAATGCACAATATGACGACTAGATTTGCTTGGAACCTTAACATTTGAACAACACCAATGGCTATTTCCTGACAGGAAATGCCACTAGGGATTCAGTCATGGGGCAATTTAGTATCTACAATATCCTTATTGGCAAGTCTTTGGAATATGAAGGGAAACTGGAATCCCTGGAGCAAATCCATGCAGGCACAAGAGGATAAGCAAACTGCACACAGAAGTAACTGCCTGTTTGACCCAGCTGGTAATCGAATATGCGACCAGGGTTCTGAAAGGTGGAAGCGCTAACTGCTGTGCCACCATGCTGCCTGGATAAGATGAGTAAGTCATAAAGAAACAGCAAAGGGGAAGTCTATAATGCGTGCTTGTGTGCGCAAGATGGCAAGAGAAATGAAGACACGAAGATAGAGTAAGAACAAATAAAATAAAGACTAAAACAAAGAAAGAAAAAATATAGACAACTGTGCATGTACACAGCCCCAGGCAGTTGTTATGGCTCTAATGGTCTCATAAACCCTGCATATATTGCAGAAAAAGCTCCTGTGGGACTAAACCAAAACAAATCACTCTAATAAACTGCTTCTCAAAGGAACGCATCCACATTTTTTGCTTTACTGGCTCTCCAGCATATTAGGAAAGGAGAGTTGACATATAAGGGTAAATGCTTGGCTCGCCATGCTTATATCACTTGCCCATTTCTTGTGTGCTGTTTTTGAAGGTTTTAAAAGGTGTATTCCTAATTTACAAATAAGTATCTGGCTGAAACTACAGCACATGGCAAGCCAGATTCGGGGCCTGGTTATTTGTCGGGTGGGCAAGTACTTTGTGTGAGAAGGCAGAATTAAAAAATGGGAAAAGACTGTTGGAAGCAGAAGGAATAATTATAGTTAAGTTACTGAGTAAAAAGCTGTCAAACACAGCAATTAAGGGCAGGCTAAGTGAAAAAGGTGGATCATTCTTTAAATCATGATTAACCTAAGATTCCTCACCCACTCGATATCCTGTCTTTTATTCTAGCTGAAGTGTCTTCACTTGGCCACAGCAGTGTCAGCCACTCTAGAGATCCACTTAACTAAATCCTTAAATAGGGTGGTTTCTTTACTCCCTTTTTAACCTTTCTCCAGTTTTTTTTCTGGCTGTTAGTCATGGGTCCTTAAGTTGGTCTCACAGCCATTAATGTTGTTCTTACCAGTGGTGAGAAAAGACACAGAAAGGGAGGAAAGCTTAGCATCATACATATATGCTGGTAATCGGTCTTTCTTATGTTTTTGACAGTTTAAAGTATCTTAAAATGACAGAACACACAGAACGGTTTTAACAAGGCATTCTCCTGCATCATTATGACTTCAGTACAGCAACTAAAAAAGTTAAAAACAAGTGGTAAATAATGCTGATTATCTCTAGACTCTCTCTTGCAAAGTGCACTTAACAACACTGTACAGACTGCATTAAGACAACAATAATTGTCCCTTTCATTTCAGAAAATACATTATATCATCAATAAGTAATTAGTTTTTAAGATTAAGGAAAATTACTTACTTAGTGGGGTCACAGTGATCTGAACATTGCGAGAACGCTTGTTGCGATCAATGAACTCCCCGGTGGGTGTCCTTTCCCGTTCAGTTACTCGGCATATATATTTTCCAGCATCCTCAGGAAGCAGACGTTGCAGTTTAAGTAGATGAACTGATGTGCTTTCTTTGCGAACGGTCATAAGTCCAGCAGCCTCACGCTGAACGTAGTTGGCCCCCAGAACAGGCACAGAGCTGGGCCCAACCACGGCCACAGACGAGCTGCTGAAGACCCACGACACTGAAAAGTAGCGCTCAGCAACATTTTGAGCGTCTATAGTGCAGCGGAGCTCCAGCGGCTCACCTGCCGTGTAGGCCCGGCGATCTGTGGTCACTTGAATACTGAAATCCCGATCTAAAAGAAATGAAACAACTGATTGTTATCAAGTGCAAAAAAGACACAACCAAACAGATTAAACTGAAATAATAATAATATATCTATCACTGTGGTTATGCTCAGTCAAGCCAGGCTTTTAACTATAAGCAATAGAGTTGTCTAGACTACTACTATAAGGTCAAAGTCACAAAGAGAATACATTTACATACAGTATGTGGTTTATTCTTTCTCAAAATATAATTTTTTTTAGTTCACTGCACTTCATCTGCAGTTTTTGCCACAAGCTGTAATTACCACAACTTAAAACAGACTTCACAAGAACTGCGTTTCAGTGAGAGTTCAAAGCCCTTGGCTATGACGCTCTCCTCCTGATGGTGTGAATGCTAACAAAATGTTTGTATGTTGAAGTTATTTAAGTCTCATCCTGGTTCAAACCCTTAAAAGTAAAAGCACCGCAAACAAAACATCACATGAAAACCAAGGCTGGTAGCTATTTGCATTTCTACATCAGAGCATTGTGCTGTGCTGATAGAAAGCTAGTGCTACCAATATACATACACGGTTACAAGATTAAAGACTAAATCAACACCCAAAACTGTGAAGCGGAAGCACTAACTGCTGCACAATTATGGCACCCCATGTTGTCGTGTGAAAAAAGAAAAAGAAAAGATCAGACCACAAATAATGTGACATTTCATATATTTAGCAATATGTATTGCTGATATTTATAAACATGAAAAACCCCAATGTGAAACATGGTTAGAAGGCTAAAGAAAGCCTAAATTCACAAAGGCATTGACCAGTTGGTTTTAGCAAATGCCAGGTATGCACTACTGTTCTCGACATCAATTCACAGATTTACCAAGTTTAATACACTGATAGTCCTTTAACTCTAAAAGAGCAGCCCGTGCCTGTAACAGAGACACAAAGGGCACTTGGTAGCAGTAGGCTTAAAAAGAATATTACAAAGAAAATCAACTGTCTTATTCTAGCTTGGATCAGGGGACACGGTGTACAGTTCCAAAAGGAATATCAGTAATATCACCCAGCATACAGAATCATGCATACATCATGCAGTCGTTTTTCACCTTAACGAAGCTTAAATAATTCTCTTATGGTGAGTGACTGGGTTTAGCCCAAGTTCACTCTACTGATGATCTCTAATGAGACTTCATTTGCTACAGTCAGTGTAACTGCCTAATGAATATGCATTACACTCATAACGTCAAATACATTTGCACTAAGCTGGATTAAGATCAAACTCCTAATATACTCACATGCTCTTCAAATAAAAATATACAGAATTCTTAAAGACTACCAAGAGTCTTGTTATAAAAAACCCAGGACTTTAAGATTTAAATAGTTTTTAGTTTTGTTAAATTAAGCTTAAAATTATCTGGGGTATTTTAGTTATAGATTAAACAGAACTGTTCATTTCTCAGTTCTGATTATACTTGAATCTTTTTTGCCATTATCTAAAACAGTAGAGTAGGATAAATTACAAGAATATAAACTTGTGTTTATTTAAATGCATTTAATCAATTCATTGGGCTGCATGGTGGCATAGTGGTTAGCATGTCCACCTCTCAGCGCTGGGGGTTGATCTGAATGGCATTTCCACGTTCTTCCTTCATGGCTTTCCTCCCACAGTCCAAAAACAGGAATTTAAAGTGAATTGGCCGTTTTAAACTGCCTCTAAATGATGTGTGTGTGTCTGTATGAGTAAGTGTGTGCCCAGTGCTGAATTGGCGCACTGTCCTGTATTGTATCTGAGCAGCAACCGAAACATTCTCCACTGGATGGGCATAGCCCTAGTAGAGGATTAATTATTATTATTATTATTATTACACCTTTATTATCTTTTTCCAGAAGCTGACTGTATTGTAACCTTTTCCAGTCTGATGAGCATCAACAACTTTTTTTTCCTGAGGTCCTAGATCTCAGTTTTTTTTTTTTTATTAAAACAGGGTGTCCACTCACACCTGATTGTCATCTTATTGAATGAAAACACCTTAATCTAATTTCACCTTCAAATTAACTACTAATCCTAGAGGTTCACATACTTATGCCACTCACAGATATGTAATACTGGATTATTTTCCTCAATTAATAAATGACCAAGAGTAATATTTTTGTCTCCTTTGTTTGGTCTTCTTTATCTAACTTTAGGACTTCTATCTGATGATGTTTTTGATCATATTTATACAGAAATCTAATAAAAAAATTCAAATGGGTTTACAAAATTTCAAGCACCACAGTACAAACAGAAGTGGACAAAATTGTTGGTTACTCTTCCATTAAAGGAAGAAAAAGTCAAAAGGGTGACTAAAATAACTGGAAACTAACAATAATGAATGCAAATGATTGAAATAATCGATTAAAAAGCAAATATTGCTAAAAAACTAATAAGACTGGCCTGGATAAAAATGATGAGACCCTGAACTTGGTGTCAGGTGTGCTCCTGTCATTTTGTGTTATTTCCTGTGGTTAGTTAATTTTCTCACGCCTTGTTTAGTTAATTAATTCCCGATTGCTTCCTCATTTGTCTTTATCCATTTCCTGTTTAGTTCTATTTAAGGACTACCAGCAATTGCTCCTATTGAGAAAACATCGCTGTTAATTTATACTCTTACCAGTGATATTCTGTAGTTCTTAAGTTTGTTAATAAGAAATGCGGATCTGCTACTGACTCCTTGTGTGCACCGCTTTACTCACTGGGTTCGCAGCATTGTTAACACTAACGATTTGTTGGACAACATTCTGAGGCAATTATTGCAATTTAAAAAAGTTATTTCTGTAAATTTCAATGAGACTTCTGCATATTCTGCACAGGTATTTGGGTCCTTCTCCAGACAGTATTTTGCAGCTCTTTCCACAGATGTTTAGTAAGATTTAGATCAGGCTTCGTAAAAGGCCACTTCAGACAAGTCTAGTATTTTGCCCTAGCCATTCTTGAATGTTTTCAGCTGTGTTTTGTGTCATTATCCTGTTAGAGGACTGTGAATGAGGCCAAGCTTTTTGATTCTGGGAAGAACATTTTGCTCCAGAATGCATTGATAGTTTTTAGATTTCATCGTACTCTACACAGATTCAAAACACCCTGTGTGAGATGCAGCAAAGCAGCCCCAAAACATTATCAATCCTCTTCCATGTTTCATAGCAGGTACACTGTTTCTTTTTCTTTATATGTGTCATTTTTGGTCTGTGAACATTGAGCAGATGTGACTTTCCAAAAAGCTCTTGTTTTGTCCGATGAACATTCTCCCAGTAGCTGTGTGGTTTGCAAATATGCATTTTGGCCAATTTCAGTTTTGCCTTTTTATGATTTGCTTTCAACAGTGGTTTTCTCCTTGGTCATCTTCTATAGGGTAAATTTGGCTCAAACAGATACAAATAGTGCAATCTGATACTGATGTACCTGGACCGTACAATTTACCTTCAATCTTTTTAAAAGCTGTTTTTAGATCTTTGGTTACCATCATATTATCCGTCTCTTCAATTTGTCAACAATTTTTATTTTGCTACCACATCCAGGAAGGTTGGCTAGAAACCTGTGGACCTTAAACATCTAAATATTTTGCAACTATAGTCAAAGAAACATTAAGCTGCTTGAATGATCTTATATTCTTTGCCTTTAACATGTTTGTTCCTAATTTACTTTCTAATCTTCTGATACAGCTCTTCTAAAACTTCTGTGGTCCATGTTCAGTGTTACACACCATGATACCAAACAGCACAGTGACTTTTCACCCTTTGACTGATATGTTTAAAGACTCCCGTAATCCTTTTTCTAAGATTACCATCAGTTTCAACTTCAGTGATCATCATATTTTTTTCTTTCTTTAATGGAAAATTAACAACAATTTTGTCTACAACTGTATTATGTGACTGTAAAGGGATGGCAGTGAAAGAAAAACATGCTGGTTTATTAAACACGTAGAGTTTCAGAGACTTTAAACAGAAACTACACAACCTTCAGCAAACACAACAGATCAAATTTTGTAATTGTCTTAGAACATGGGTGTCAAACTCTATGTAAGTGTAATTATATTTGGCCCGCAAGGCAATATCAAATTACAATTGGATCTGGCCCACCAGTATTATACAGCAGCAACGCCACTGTAACAGTGCATTTACCGCTAATACTACAAATCCCATAATGCCCTGCTGTTGTTCTGGTGCTGATGACATCATTACGCCAGGCAAGTTTTTTACTCGCAGGTTTACTGCTTTTATTACGCACCCAACACAGTAGCAATCCGTGCTTCGGCAGGAAAGCCCCAGCTCACCACAGCTCCCCATGTCTCTCTGTAAGACCACACCGCGACCTCATACTAAAACTGTCACAGTATTACCTTTTCCCAAAAATGGCAAAAAGAATGGCAGAAAACAACTTTTCCAGAAAGGAAGAAGGGAGGCAGAATATCTGTTTACATATGAAAAAACACAGACTGACATAGATTACACCTGTAAAACAGGACACATTCACTATAGCAAACTGAACCCTAAATTTTGCATAAATTATGTTAAAATGTACATAATAAAATATTTAATCATCCCAGAATGATACACTGCAAAAAAATTTAACAAATCCTCTTTTTTTCTTGAGTACATTTCTAAGTAAAGCAAATAATGGAATTTTTAGAAACTTTTTCTTATCTTGAGAAATCGTAGATAAATTTACTTACCATATTGGCAGATAATTTTACTTAAAAATTAAAAAATATTTGACATATAGTTTTATATAGAAGTTTAAGTTCATTTATTGTAGAATAATATTTTTGTCTGTTTTCATTCCTTCATGTTCAGAAAACATTTACTTTTAATGTGTTCAATAAATGTTTATCCTGTTTGGCCCACCACCTGAAGTGTGCTTTGAGTTTTGGCCCACGGTGCAATTGAGTCTTAGAATGTCACAATATAGAAAATGTAAGCATATTTGTCACCAATTTTATTACATTTAAGCCAACAATATTAACAAATGTTACAATCATTTTTGACTGTTTTGGTTGATTTTGCTAAATCATAAAATGGTTAGATAACTTCTTAATGCATTTTACACCCTCAAGTAAAATGAATGATGATCTTGCTGACTATGACACTGATGGGCTTTAAACTTTAATATTTGTTGAATTATTGATTACTAATTTTAGTATGTGCAGTAATTCACTGAGGAATTTAGCCTATATCATTTGACAGTGAAAAATCTGTAGTAAAACAAATGACTATAATAAAACAAGAGACCCACAGTAATCATCTCCCAAACCATATTCTGCAACCTCAGAGTTACAAAACTTGAACAGACTTTGTACATTTGTCCTGTTTTGATGTCTCTATATATAGAGTTGGACTTGACATTCAGCTCGCTCTTGTACTTGCTTTGGTACAAATAAAACCCATTAAGCTTTTCTCTTTAAAAACATTGCCATGTGGTGTGTAGTTGCCCTTGAGAGCTAGATGGTCCATTCCACTCTTTTTCCAATCACATCCTCTGATTCCACCCTCAACCCCAGCAGCCAATATCATGGTATAGATAAAATGGATAGAGATCTTGTCCTGCCATATGTTAGATGAGTAGGTGTGTTGTCAACTCTCATTATCATCAAACAGTTGGAGCATAGCACACTGAGGCTGAGTTACAGTCTTCAGATCTGTTTGAATAGATAAGTGCCTATACTTAAACAAACATTCTGTTGAGGTTAAAAACAACAGAGCCAAAAGATTAGCATGGAATGCAATAGGATTGGGACATTAATGGATTCTTATTGCATTGCTTTTTTAGAGGTAATATTGTTCTCTGGGCTTTATAGAAAATTAAAACAACTACCCTAGAATCAATCAATGTTGATACAAAATACAAGAAGTATTAGTTAACATAGCATTCCATTTTATTGCTTAACCAATTAACATCTTATTTCTGTGTTTACAAATTGATACATCAAACACACACAATATAAGGTATGCAGTGTAGCACCTCTGATTGGACAACACTGCACATAAAACTTAAAACAGGCATCTGAAGTGACATTTTGGACAAGTTCACCAAAATTGGACAAGAGAAGATAAAAGAAATATGTTGCCTGTTCAGATGAGTCACATTTTTGTTGATAGATAAATAAACTGGACTAAATTCAACTTCAGAGAACCACACAACAGAAATCTAAAGACTGCTGCCTCTTTGTCTTTACAGAGAACTGGCTGAAGGACAGTGGAGTGGAGTTCCTGCCACTTCTAGACCATGGGTGTCAAACTCTGGCCCACAAAGTTATCTGAAATTATATTTGGCCAGCAAGACAATATCAAATTAATATTGGAGCTGGCCCGCCGGTATTAGACGTGCATTTACTGCTAATACTCCAAATCCCATAACTACTGTTGTTTTGGTGCATCATTAACGTGCTCCAATTTGGGGGAGTGATCCACCCGCGGGTTTTCTGTAACTTTTTATTTTATTACGCGCCCAACCCAGTAGTGATCCGTGCTTCGGCAGAAAAGCCCCCACTCACCACACCTCCCCATGTCGCTCTGTAAGACCACACCGCGACCTCATACTACAACTGTTACCCTTTCCCAAAAATGGCAAAAAGAAAGGCAGAAAACAACTTTTCCAGAAAGGTGGAAGGCCGAATATCTGTTCACATATGTAAAAACAGACTGATATAGTGACATAGATCACACCTGTAAAACAGGACACATTCACTATAGCAAACTGAACCCTGAATTTAGCATTAATGATGTTAAAATGAAAATAATAAAACACTTAATCATAACAGAATAACACACTGCAAAAAAGGTAACAAATATTTTTGTAAAAGAAAATAAAACAAATAATATATTTTTATGAACTTTTTCTTATTTTGAGAAATCTTAAGATACATTTACTCACTATATTGACAGATAATTTTACTTAATTTATGTACATTTTCCTTATTTGTGTTGATCTTTCTAATTCTTTGACATAGACATATTTTCATAGAGAGCAACGTATTCCAAGTTATATAAAGTTTAAGTTTGTTTATTGTGGAATAATATTTCTGTCTGTTTTTATACTTATTTATGTTTAGAAAACATTCACTTTTAGTGTGTTCAATAAATGTTTATCCTGTTCGGCCCACAACCTAAAGTGTGCTTTGAGTTTTGGCCCCTGGTGCAATTGAGTTTGACACCACTGATCTAGACGGAATAACAGCTTTTCAAGCAGAAAGAAACTCAGCTCTGTGCCATAAGTCTCGTGGCAGTGGACTGTGTGCCTACAACGGCACAAAATGGTGCAATAACTCTACAACTAATCCCCAGCTACTGCTCACCGTTAGTGGTGTTTATGATCATCCGATGCAGAGCTTTTTATTTACCGAGGGAATTCACTACAGTACTGATCATCAGTGTTTACATCCCTTTCGCCACTAATGCTAAAGACGTGCTCTGTGAGCTGTACAAGCTGACAGACAAAACACACACTCCTCGAGGGACAGTTTATTGTCGGTGGACATGTGAACTTTACTACGAGAGAAGCGAACTCGCTGGATTTGGTTTGCTTCATGCATATACCACATGTACTTTGTGTTTAAATGTTTCAATACCTAATGTTAGTAAGCTAACTAGTAAACTCATTCATTCATTATGTTCCACTTAATTCTCTACTATAGTCGCCTTAGTTTTTAGAGCAGCCATATGTTCATGGACTGTGGGAGGAAACGGGAGAACCTGGAGTAAATCCACGCAGACACGAAGAACATGAAAATTCCACCCAGTTTACGATTCCAATCTGGAAACGATGACATGTACTCCTCCAAGTCAATGGTCTAGCTTTAAGTCACCTCTCTTTCAGTCAGTATTCTCAAAACAGTCCTGAAGTGCAGAGATGGATCCTGCTGGCCAGGTTCTCACCTGTTTCAGAACCAGTTTTGATCATATGATGAGCGGCCTGTATACAGGAATTAACATGAAAAAACATGACAATGATGTGAGTATCTGAGGTGTGGACGGAGCTCTGCCCGGAACGTGCTGGGATAGTTTGAGTAAACCAAACCCTCCCACTCTCCAAGAACATATGGCTGCTCTAACTAACTAAGGTGAGCCTAGTAAAGAATTAAGCGAAAGATAATGAATGAATTAATGGGTTTACTAGTTAGCTTACTAACATTAGGTATTGAAACATTTAAACACAAAGTACATATGGTATATGCATGAAGCATTAACGTTCAATAGTAACCTACCAATGGGTTTAGTTGAAATTGTATTGTTAATCTGTATTGTTAGTCAGTAACACTAGTCTGGTGAATCTACACGAGCAGCTAGCATCAAGACAGTAAACTTTTTTAATTTTTGTGGTGGATAAAACGAAATAAACTGTGACATTTGTAAATGTTACATCCAATATAGTGAAATTAAAAAAACTAAAAAATTCACAGGGGTAATTAATAGGTCAATCAAATTTCAACTGGCTTTAAATCCTTTGTGTTCCCAGCCACACACATTTCTCAGAAGACAAAAGTTGAGCAGTTTAGCCTAGAGTGCAGGTGGTTACTTGCGTAAAAAGAAACATTTTAAGATTGTCTCACCTGTGGGCTGAACTTTCACCATTGTCTTGTCAGACTGCTTGCGCGTCATCGCATACCAGGAGCGGTCAGGGTCCTGAATCCACTCTGAGGCCTCGCAGTAATACTGGCCCTGGTCTGTAGGCTGGAGGCTGTAAATGGTGAGTCGGAAGGATGTACTGCTCGTCTTGTCAAGACGCACATCCCCAGAAGTCAAGCGTTGACGATATGAAGCCCCAGGCCTCAGTACCATGTCCCGTGTAAGTGTAATGAGATCCCGTGGCAAAGCAGTTGGCTCATCTGGTGAGCGCACATACCAGCCCACTGCCACATGTGTGTGTTGTGAGGTTTGACGGGTCACCTCACAGCTCAGCTGCAGCATGTCTCCCTCCACCTTGGACAGAGACTGACTGGTCGAAGTCGCAGTCAGTGTGTCTGGAATCACTGCAAAGAAAGAGCACTGATGTTAGCATGCAATCAATTTTGTATCCAGTTTCCAGCTTTTTTTCATAAGTCATCATTATTTAGTAGCTGAAATTTGATCTCTGGCAGTTTTTTTTATATATTTTGTGGAGACTGTGGAGGGTTTGTGTCTCTTCAGGTGTTTACAGTAGATTTAAGTATGCTTTGAATCACTACTCTCATGTTGAAGCTCCTATTTTCAGTTTCAGACTTCTAACAGGTGTTTTGACTTTTGTTCCATGATTATATGGCATGTCATGGAGTTCATTCTTTTCTTTAACCATACAATATTGCCAATGCCACTGGGAGCAACACAGCCACACAATATGACAGATCCACCCCAATGACAGTTGGCACTTTTTTTATTGAATGCAATCGCTTTTTTTCTCCCAGCATACCAATTGTGATCAGGGACCTATTTTAACTTAAAACCATTAGATTCAAGCTCATCTGCTTATTTTTTTCGATTAGTTGATTAATCTAAAAACTATTACTCTAATGTGATTGTGTTTGGAATTACTTGAAAATAAAAAAAAACTTTTCCAAACTAATGAAAAATAAAAACCTTTAATGTTGAATTATTTTCTTTAATCAAACAAGGTGCTCTTAAGGGCACTATTGAAACATAAAAATGCTTTCACATTAACAGCTTTATCAAACTGCACTACCTGTACTTTGAGGCACAAATAACATGACATTTGGACTATACATGTTGACTATATATTTTTTGTTGGCTATATACAAGCACGGACATTCAAATTCATCTAAATGCGATATGAAAACATGAGTGGTATTAAGAACTCTTAAGTTGCATGTATCTACACAGGACGACAAAGGAACAGTTACTAATGACCTATTAATAACGGAAATTTGAAAGTTGAAAGTCTTAAAATAATATGCTAAGATAAGAAAAAAAAAAAGAAGTAAACCGAACCAATGTCACTTTTTTGCTGCCATGTGGATGTTTTGTTGCGCAGACAACCCGACGCGAATGTTTTCACTTTACACTTTCGTGCATAGCAGTTGTACTGTTTTAAAAAGATATTCGCCCTTTGCAAATCTGACAGAGCACCACACTGTTGTGATTCTGTGTGAAGTGCTCCCACACTTTAGATGCATGCAAGTGATTTTTAGCTGCTGCACTAAATCCATCTTTCTGGTAGGACGGCGCCATTTTGTTGGCGCGACATAGTCGATGCGTTGCCCCAGCCCTAGTAAGCAACACTGCTTAGTGTAAGAATGGACCATTTCTTCTGACCAAACTAATGGTGCCATTAGTTTGCCATTCTAAATAACAAAAAGGCAGTTCTGTCTCAAACAGCTTTTCATCTTGACCATCTTGCTATTTATTAATAACATTGCACACTGTATATAGCTGAAATCACTTGTCCAACTTCTTATAGCTTTTATAGCATTGTAGGCATTGATTAATTTAATTTCTCAGCTCTATGTGCTGTTGATTAACCGAACCAATGGATGCTAATTGTTAGTGTCCCATAACTCATAAAGCTTAGCAATTTGATTTTGCTGAGAGTGCCTCATTACAATTAGGGACATGCCTCAGGCCTGTTGTGCTAATTAAGATCAATGGGGGGATGGGGATGTGTCTTTGCTATGCTTAAAGTACAAATGTTTAGATATGTTGACTTTTATTTTAATTCATTTACTTTATGTTAGTGTTGGGTGTTTGCATAAGATTATCCATGAAATGTCTTAGATTTTTTGTTTATTATATTTAACATTAGAGTCAAGAAGCCTTAAAATGTCTAGTTTTCCCTACTGCATTATGCCCAGACACAAAGAGTGAGACAGCTCACAGAGAGCACACAGCAGTATTCAAGCACAAGCACAAAATGTGTGGATGATCAGAGTCAGGACAACCTTTTTTACTTTCAGTGTTCAACTGTCATTACCATATGTCTAGACATATTTAGTTTAAGTTATAATGCCTCAAGCTTGACAGTTTTGCTTTGTTATCCATTAAAAACCTACTTTGACTACAGTTTATGGAAACAACTTACATCTGACCAAAAATGTAACCTCCAGTTGAATACACTGGTATGTCTCTATATCTACCCTAATCTACTTTTTTTGTCATTCCTTACCACTTTTGTCATTTCAAGATTCAATCTAGAATAATATCCCTGGGGTAATAAAGAAAGAATGGCATACTCCTTGAAATAGGTTATACGCATGACTATATATAACTAACTAGAGTGCTGACGAAAGCATTTGAGGAATCATGTATCGCTGAATAACTGCTTAAGCAGAGTTTTTGAAAAAAAGAAAAAAGAAAAACGAGTAAAACGTAGTCTTTTGAACAATTAAATTGTAGACAGCAAGGGGACACTGTGTGATTATTTCATTAACATCTAAATATGTTGTGTTTTGTAAATAATAAAATAATTTATGCAGTGAATACTTTAAACAACATCAAGGCTGATGAAAGTATGGTATAATTTCACTTATACATTTCTGTACACAGAGGCAAACAAAATCCTGCCTCCCACTCAATACTTTAACAGACAATCAGTGAATGAACACCTCTGCCCAGAAGGTATTGTGTTGAGGAAAGCCATTCTGTACAGGTGATACATAATGTATCTTTATGTAAAAAGAAAATATGAAAACTGAGCTTTAATAAAAGTACTTGCACAATTTCAGGTTGTACATAAGCAGGCAGAGCAGATAGTTACCAAGCATCTTAAAGATTATGTAATTATTTAATGAACTTATGTTTTTTTTTAATAATTCATCATGTACATAGTCAAATGCATTTCAGCCGACACTGCCTATAGATAGCTTTAACAACTCTTTAAAATAAAGAAATCTTTTACAACCTAAAATTAGGTTGCTCTAGCTCTGTTTTTTATACACATTTTCTCCAGCAGCCGTCAAGTAAAGAACAAAAACATTTTAAAAAAGGGAATTCATTGGAACAGTCAGGAAAAAGTGACCAGTCCCGAGATTTAGTACTTAATAGATGCATCTTTTAGCTAAATTACAATCATTAGCCTTGAACACACAGATTAAGAAATATTTTTTATTCAGTCAAGTTTCATGATGACTAACAGAGGAAAGCCTTTTTTCAAAACCATCAATATAGGACGTAAATCAAGGATATATTCCATTTTTAGCTTAAAGCCAATAATTTGTTTTAAAGTATGTTTTAAAGGCTGTTTATTGCACTGGAAGGTAAACCTGCTCATAACTTTCTCTGTAATAGAACGTTGCCACCGCCATGCTTAATAGTGAACTCCATATGTGTTTTCAGGATTTTTATATATATATATATATATATATATATATATATATATATATATATATATATATATATATATATATATATATATATATATATATATTTTTTTTTTTTTTTTTTTTTTTTTTTTTTTTTTTTTCGAACAGACCACCTTAAGTCCAGAAGATTATTCTTGGTCTTATTTAACTATGAAATTTTTCCTACTGTTCAGGTCTGTGCAATGCTACTGGGTGTTTTTCTGGGCAATTAGATTAATGGGGGAAAAAAAAGATGCTCCCAACTTCATATTAATTCTTAGGAAAACCATGTGACCCTATATTAGACAGCTAGCTAAGGATAAGCAAAAGGTTAAGCATCCAGCAGAACAAATGAAATGAAGAAACACTGACAAGTGGCAAAGCAAACAAATGAACAAACTGAACAAACGTTGGAAAAAATAAATGTAATTTGTGTGCAAAGTTTAAAAAAGGTGTATAAACACACACTAATGGCCATAATAAATAAATAAATAAATAAATAAACTGTGGATTGTGGGTCTACAACATTTTAAGGATGTGTAAGCCTGCACTGGTACAATCTACAACCCTGAGATGTTAATGCTATCTTACACCCCACCCAACAGACTATTTTCACTTCAGCCAGAATTATTTAAATGGGTGTGGTGTTCTGGAAATAAGGTGTCTTTAGGTAAATTTATGGTATTTATGGTATGGTATTGCTATCTTGGCACAACACAAAACATAAGTGTGCCACTGACTGACCAAGACAGAAATCAACAATCAGACCAGCATCAGTGAACGCAGAATAGCCACTCAGCGCCATCAAATATCATGTGCATTTGCACAAAGGATGCATATAAACAGTATACACTATACTGTGTATTCGTGATTTGCAGTAAAATGAAATATCTTGCAGACCAGCGAATTAAGATCAGGTAGCTGCAACGTTGAAACAGCAATGCAGCAATGCAAGTCCGACCACTCCTGGCTCTTAAAGGAAATGGACACACTGATTGATTTATTGCACTTCACAACCAAATTATAGACATGAAGAATTAAGTTAGTACATGCCTTTTGCATATTTCGAGCCACTTTTTATGTTGTTAAAATAGCAGACACTGACATGACCTAAAGCTGCGTAGTGCATGGTCTGTGGCTCATTAAAAATCGCTAAAATACAAAAGTTGATTACTCTAATTGTGGCTGCTTATTAATAACTTATTAAATATTATTTAAACACAATTTTCAAGCACACTAATTGCAAAAAATGTATAAAAATTTGATTTATAAAAAATAATGATTTGTTGACATCATTATGTTAAAACATCAGGTCATTTTACACTGTGCTAAATATTTTGACGTTAGTCTTGCTGTTTTGATTGTGGTCACTTTGCGCCCTCCGGATCAACTACATCAAACTCAGAAAAAAAAACATTAAGAAAATGCTAGACAAGCAAAATAACTTTATTATACTGCATGTTATACATAGGCTGCGATTTAGCTGATTAAATATTAAAAGGTAAACTATAGCCAGACCTTAATCAATGCAACAGCAGGGCATGTTTCTGTAAGCACATTTCAAAGTAATGTATAGTCAATAAGACTAATCAGATATGCTTCCGTTATTGAGTGAATAATTAACTGCTTAAACCTGACAGATCAAGTTCCACCCCAAAATCTCAAAATCTTGTCGCCTCAAGGGAGTTACAATATATTATTGTGCTCCTATTTACCGACTAAGAAGCAACATAAGAAGTAAAATTAGAGCTATTAAAAACAACAATTAGCTGAAGCAGCTGTGTTGGATTCCATTAATGGATTTAGAAAGTTCTGGAAGCAAATATTAAACTTGGTTGTTAAAAGTCTTAAGCTGAAAGATGACTTCTACAGCAGGATGATCCCACATGGAAATACAACATGGATCACATAAAGAGTCATAAGCTGAAGCTTTTGAAATGACCTACACAGTTCCCTGAGGTAAACAGTGAACATGTATGCAACAGACCTAGAACAAGCACACATTAAAGCGGCACGGTGGCTTAGTGGTTAGCACGTTCGCCTCTCAGCACTAGGGATTCCCGGTTCGAATCCCCATCTGGGTGGAGTTTCCATGTTCTCCCTGTGTCCGCGTGTGTTTCCTCCGAGTCCCTCCAACAGTCCAAAAACAGGGATCAAATTAATTGAGTTCTCCAAATTGCCCCATACCCTATATAGAGTGTGTATGTGTCTGTGTGAGTGAGTGAGTGTGTGCCCAGCGATAGATTGGCGCCCTGTCCTGGGTGTATCTGCCCAGCGCCCGAAACATTCTCCCCTGGATGGGCATGGGGAACCCCACCGCGACCCTAATATAGGATAAAGCGGAAGATAATGAATGAATGAATGAATGAATGAATGAATGAATGAATAATTTTTTAAAAACCTTTATATTTTTGCTTAAGCAACTTACTGAAGCTGTCATAACCAGGACTGTTAAATGTTACCCAAACAACAAACCTTGGGAAACAAAGGACATTAAATCACTGCTCGATGATAAGAAGAGGCCCTTCAGAGCTGGTGACAAAGAGGAGGTGAAAACGATCCAAGGCAAACTGAAAATCTCAGCGAGGCCAAGAACACCCACAGAAGAAAGCTGGAGTGTAAACTCAAACAGAACACATGAGGTCTGGAGTGGAATGAGAACCATCACCGGCTTCAGGTCTAACGGCAGCAGAGATGATGAAGGCAGTGAAGACAGGGCCAACGAACTAAATCTGTTCTTTAATAACAGATTTGACACTGCAGGCTCTGCCCTCCTCCGTCCTGACTCCACTGCTGTCTGTTCCCAGCAGCCCACTCCACTCACCCTCCCTACAATCCTTGATTGCCTGTCCCCCTCCTATGATAACCCAGCTCAAACCTTCACCCCTCCATCACAAATCATCTCTACATTGAGCCTCAGTGCTGACCAGGTGAGAAGACAGCTGAAAAGACGCATCATAAACAAGGCTGCAGGTCCTGATGGGGTCCCCCCCAGGGTGCTTAAGGCCTGCACCACCCAGATTTGTGGAGTACTGCAGTATGTCTTCAACATGAATCTCCAGTGTGTGTGTGTGTGTTGTGGAAGACGCCGTGGTTCAGTGGCGTCAAGGACTGCAGACCAGTCGCACTCACGTCCTACATCATGAAGAGAGACTCGTGGAGACACCACGGAGAGACTCGTCCTGGATCAGCTCCGACCCATAGTCCAGCTACTTCTAGACCCCCTCCAGTTCACCCACCTGCCCCGCCTGGGAGTTGAGGATGCCATCATCAACCTGCACAACCAAGTCTACGCTCACATGGAGAAGCCAGTCTGCAATGTGAGGATCATGTTTTTATACTTCTCCAGTGCATTCAACACCTTCCAGCCTGTTCTTCTTGGTGAGAAAGTGACAGTAATGCAGGTAGACACCTCCCTTGTGTCAGACCTCAGTATGTGCACCTGCAGCACGGTGTTTGGAAAAAGTGATCAACACTGGGGCACCACAGGGAACTGTCCTCTCTCCCTTTCTCTTCACCCTCTACACCACAGACTTTAGCCATCAGACTCAGACCTGCCACCTTCAGAAGTTTTCTGATGACTCAGCGATAGTTGGATGTATCAGCAAAGGTGATGAGGACGAGTACAGAGCTACAGAAAAGGACTTTGTCACATGGTGTGAGCTGAACCATCTGCAGCTCAGCGTGGCAAAGACAAGGGAGCTGGTGGTGGACCTTAGAAGGAACAAGGCACCAGTGACCCCTGTGTCCATCAATAGGGTCAGTGTGGACACTGTGGAGGACTACAAATAGTTGGGGGTGTACATAGACAATAAACTGGACTGGACTAAAAACACTGAACCCCTCTACAGGAAGGGACAAAGTCGTCTCTACTTTTTCAGACGTATGAGGTCCTGCAGGACGATGCTCAGAATCTTTTACGAATCTGTGGTGATGAGTGCTATCCTTTATGCTGTTGCATGCTAGGGCAGCAAACTGAAAGTGGCAGATGCCAACAGATTGAACAAGCTGATCTGTAAGGCCTGTGATGTTATGGAGCTGGACTCGCTGAAGGCAGTGTTAAAGAGGAGGATGTTGTGTAAACTGAAGGCCATCATGGACAATGTTACACACACTGTACCACACACTGGTCAGACACAGGAGCACATTCAGTTCAATTCCAAAATGCCACATAGCACCACAGGAAGTCATTCTTACCTGTGGCTATCAAACTGAATAATCAGTCTGTTTAACTCCTCACTCAGTAATACAACTTTGATGTGCAATAACGTAATCAAGTATTTCAAATGTGCAATATTATATTATACTATCATCTGAGCCACACTGCAATATGTTTATAATTTTTCATTTTTTAAAATTTAATTAATACATGTAACACACTATACATATCCACTCTACTTTTACATTTTTGCGTATTTTTGGTACTTTTAGTTTATTTTTTTTATTTTATTGCGCTTAATGTTAATTTTTTTAATTCTATTTTTTAAATATAAACACGACTGATGGAGCATCTGTAAAAACTGCAATTTCTCCCCGGGATTAATAAAGTCTTTTGATTCTGAAACACAAATCTTAGAAACTCAGGCTAAGTGCAAAAAAGAGAGGAAACATTATCTAGAAGAATGGATAGGCTTTAATCTCGATACAAAGAGTTCTGCTAACTGTAACGTTGCTAAGTTCCACATATGATCAAAGAAAACAAAAATGGATTTAATATTTTTGTCATGCTAAATTCTAGCCAATACAATCTGAACTGTCACACATTTCAAGAAACCCATTTCAGAAAGATCCTACTATGTCTTAACTATCTGATCGTATCATTGTTTAAGACCAGTAGGACCATTTGCAAGACTAATGAATGAATTCAATCAATTTTAGCTACGGTTATAATATAATATAAAATGTAATATAATGTATTTAATCTCAGTTATATTATACATCTGTGTTTACAGTCTTCACGTTATCATTGTTTAACACCTCTTAACATGGTGAGACCACCTAAAGATGAAGATGAATCCCTTATTGAGAAACGGTCTTTAACAAGGTTATTCATTTATTTATTTTGTCATAAAAGTACCAGGTATTTTCTTTTCTTTTTAACTATAATTTTTATTTACTGCCTTTTGTGAGAATAGGTTTCAAATATTTGTAAAATAGCTTAATGACAAGGAAATATTTAAATTAAAAAGCACTTCATTAAAAAATATAAACTCCCAACTTTTTCCCTACGCTGGTTTCTTTTAGCTGCCTGCTTCAAATTTATAACAAAACACTTACACTTCCATACAACAGTAAAAACTGTTTCAAAAATCTTCATTCCTCTTGCAGGAATTCATTAAAATCACTCTCCATCACATGTGGTGTGGAAGCAATGCTCGACTGCACTTAACCCTTAGGGTAGAAGGAAGACAAGCATCAAGATTTTTAAACATACTGATACCCAAACACTGAAATAGGCTTTCCACTGATGTCAAGAACTGACATTATGAGTCAATATAATATTGAAGATCCACCTATTTACCCAGATTAATACATAATTATATTTCTTATAATAAAACAACAACAACAACAACAAACAACAATAATCATATAACAGGTTACTTTGTTGGGTACACGTCCATGTTTACCTGCTTCTACGCTTATTATTTATTTTATAACTTCTACTAACTACACCACAGATTTCATTTGGGTGGTGGATGATTTTTAGCACTGCAGTAACATTGATGTTTGACATGCTGCTTATGGGATGTTGGTGGCAGGACAAGTTTGATAAGCAGACAATTCTTAATAATGCAGTGCCATTGAGACTCCACTAGAACTCCACCATCTATTACCTGCTCTGTGTTGATTTTGGTCATAAGAGAAACAGGTAAAAAAAAAGATCTTATATTATCTTATATTATATATAAAAAGACTATATTCTGAAAAAATGTCAAATTTAAATGTACTAAAATTTAAATGTAAGGTGGTTGGTAAGTGTTTAAACACGTAAAATGTATTGACAGTTAAACAGATTAATACGGTGGTCATGTATGGCACTGAAAATGGGAATTAAATGGAAGCAAAGCAGAAAGTTGACTATATTAAGATGCCCGCAATGGCACTACTTTTATACTGTCTTTCTGCCTAAACATAATACCCTAAATGATGAAAGCTTGACTAAGAGGATAAAAAAAGAAGTAAAGGAGACAGAAGAGAGTGCAAAGTAAGCTTCTGAGAGCTTTAAGAGTAACACATCTACTCAAGAAGGATGGAGTCAGTCTTATAGATTTATTTAGTTTATGAAAGCACCAGATTCTTTGCTTTTGCGAATCCTTCTTCATAGCTCATCAATAGACAGATGCATTAAAAGCATTTAAGTGCTTTAAAAAACCAGATGCTAGCTGGTCAAGGTCAAAGTCTTGAACACAGGAAAATTATTCTTGCATTTAAGCTTTTAAAAGCAGCATGTCTGGTAAAGAATAAATGAACATTCGTGTAGGTTGTAGGTTATTTGTCAGTGCTCACGTATTCAAGGTATTTTATTTACAGATTAAAAGACTGAGACATGCTGCTGTAATGTGTAGTGACACAAAGCTGCACAGCACTGTAATATGTAATATGTGGAATGGAGAATGAAGCAAAGGGCAAATTTGAGAATTAACACACTATAATATCAAAATGAAAGCTAGCAAGAAATAAAGGTCAAAGTAAAAACATGCGAAAATGCGAGTGTGATTACAGCATGGACATAGAAGTCAAAGTGCATACTTATGTTAAAGCAATACAGTAAACGAGGTAAAAAAAAGTGTGTATGGCTGGCTAATAGGCTGTTCATAAGCTGTGGCCACAAGAGTGGTCAGGACAGTTTAGATCTAAAATGGTGATGTGATTTTTCTATTGAAATATTACTGCAAGTAAAATGGGCATGGCCAGGTAAGCATATGCCCAACCAGGGGAGAACATCTCGGGCACTGGGCAAACACACCCAGGACAGGTCGCCAAAATATCGCTGGGTACACACTCACTCAAACAGACACACTGAATATGAGCTAATTTGGATAATTCATTTGACCTTGATCTATGTTTTTGGACTGTGGGAGGAAACCCATGCAGACACGGGGAGAACATGGAAACTCCACCCAGATTGGGATTCGAATCGGGAACCCCTAGCGCTGAGAGGCGAACGTGCTACCCATATATATATATATATATATATATATATATATATATATATATATATATATATATATATATATATATATATATATACTATATTTTATATAACCATATTTTACAAATCGAGAACACCTAAATAGGATGTATAATTGGTTAAATATTTGGAACAGCATTGATATCTCAGACTGCTGAAAAAAAGTAAATGAGACAAAATGAGTGTGGCTAGGTGAGTGAGAACGTGTATATGAATATTTATCACAAGTCGGGGTTTTCCTCAATAGGAGAGATGAATGGAGTTGGAATGACGATTTCTTAAACTGGTAAAAAGTTTATTAAAGTGAATGGGGTAAAAAAAAATGGGTGTGGGTAAATTACCAGGGCATTTCCTATAACAGTTACACTGGCCGTTGTGACATCATTAATGGCCTGTTATAGGACACTCTCTCCTGCAATGCATTCCTAATGGAGCGCTCTCCATGGTACTTAGAGTGAGCTAGAGCAGGGAGGGGAATGCAGAATTTGAATAGTGATAAAAGTGAACAGAAAATGCCTCTGTAAATCACTCGGGACATGGTGAGTTTCATGTTTGTAGAGTTGCAGCATTTTAAATATCAATCACTAGTGAAAGAAGAATATGATCACTCTGCAATTTCACAAGACCGGTCTGGCTGCAGTCATTCCTGACTCCAGCGAATTAATTTTTGTAGCATGAAAATTGGCCGAGTTACGGGAGTGCAAATGTCACCGTAATGTTAAGTGAATTGGCTTGAAGAAATGGGAACATCTCAGGAATGGTTTAAACGATTCCTTAGCTGTATACAAGCACTCATTCACCAATGAGCCGGGGATGTGTTCTGCGAAAATCACGTCGATAGCTTGAAAATTACAGGAGAAGAAAGGGAGACCAAAACGTTGGAATAACAAATCGGATAACAAATGCAACACAAATAAAACAGGGACATGTAAAAGCATGGTAGTACAAAAAGAGAAACCTGTTGACAACTAAATAAGACATCAAGGATTTTAAAATGGAAAGTGGTTGAGAAGGAAACTTACAAAAATGTAATGTTTAGAAAAATGAAACAAATCTAAGGCTAACAGATCAAGTTTATCTCTTCTATTTTTGCACCTGCTGTTGCTCTCACTGTCAGGGAGCCTCCTCATTCTTTAGTGAAGGCGTATTATGTGGTCACGTGTGTGTGGGCAAGTAACTAGAACAATTCACATCACTAATAAAGCAGAGCCAACAAGGTCTACCCACACAAGGACAACTTGAACATAACGACGTCATCCAAATAAAGCAAATGCCTAAAATCAATACATTTCTCCAGCCTCATCTGACATAAGTATCATATTTACTATCAAGATGACCGAACACATATTTTATATGTGTATATATATGTGTATATATATATATACAAATTAAATATATATAATATGTATATATATATATATATATAAATTTATTTATATATAAATATATAAATAAACTAAAGTTTGTTACCATAACAACTTCACAAGTCTCACAGAAATGGCCTGCTGTTTCCATGCCAACACCAAATTCAAAATTCTCTACTGCATGAGCTATAGAGGACATCAAACAACATTTAGCTTTAATAAAAACAAGGTTGTCTTGATCTAACCAGGCCAGGCTTTAAGCACCAAAGTCACTTTGCAATAATACCCCTTGCAAAATGCCAATAGGGTTTCTATGCCACTATGAATGCTTCATCCTGGGTGGATCATTTTGTTGTTGATGAAAGTTGAACATTCCATTTCATTTAAATTATTGCAACAAGGAAATGACAGATGTTAAAGATTAAAAATATTAGGAACAGGAGGAGAGATGCACATCATGGTAGGACAATAGTATTTGTAAACTAGTAATAGTCATAGTATAAATAGCTATATATTATCTATGGTAGAGTTTCAAACAAGATAAACAGAAAATATCCAACCACTGTAAGCCTCCTACAACACAGAGATTGTCACAGTAATTGAGTATTGTAGTTCTACAAACTAAAAAATATTTCTTGTAAAATCACAAACCAATGAGATTTTACAGGAAAAAACAGTAACAATAACTCTTTGTAACCATATGTTTATGCCATCAAAGGAAAACTACTGTAAACATGGTATTTTTGCTGCATAATGATGGAATAAGACTAGTCACTTTGCATATAAAAGGAACCAGCTGTCCAAGACAAAAATTAGGAAAGACTATAGTGTTTAATGCATTTAAAAAAAAAAAAAACAATTATATTTGTTTAATTATTTTTTTAAACAACGACATGGAATAATGGCCGCGATATTACTCTTGTTTGTTGTTTCAATGTTTTATTAGCAAATAGCAAGCATATCTGCATTTTTGTGTGACCTTTTACAAGAAAGCCTGACATGAAAGGTGCATGTTTAAATTCAGCTACTTTTCCTAAAGAGTTTTAAGAAATCTGCTTTTCTACCTTCTCTGTTTACATCTCTCATGTATAAAAAGTATTGACTAAAAAAGCAGATACAATCTCAACCTCCATGAAAATCCATCACATTTTACAATTGCCATTTGCTCTGTGACCTCAATCTAGACAGTGGCAGGCTGTGTAAAATCACACAGATAAGAACCATTCTGATGGTTGGATTCCCTTAATGCAACCATCCCCAGACAAGAATTGTGTTTTACAGAATCTTTGTTCGTGACTAATAACTTAAGTCTACAAATTAATACTAGTAAAGAGCAATGCATGTGACTGTATTTCAAACATACAGAGTATTGTCTAAGAATGTTGTAAGTGTACTAGCAAAACAATGTGCTTAATGTTTTTCAAACAAACACACACACACACACACACACACAAAACACAACCTGGCCAAAAAAGAGGGAATGCACTGTAATGTTTGATTGGATCGTCTTTAGCTTTATTACAGCAGCCATTCACTGTGGCATAATTTCCACATGCTTCTGCATTGTCACAACATTCCTTTCTGCGCAGAGTTGTATTGTTTTTTTTCACATGAAATTTTGTATTGATTTTGGGAGATTTGGACCACTACACAAATTCTTCTCCAGCACAATCCTAAGATTCCCAATGGGGTGCAGGTCTGGACTCTGGACAACATATGTGAAAATGTTGTCTCATGCTCCCTTAAATACTCTTTAACAATTTGAGCCTAATGAACTCTGGCATTCTCTTCTTGGAATATGCTGGTGCCATCAGGGTAGAAATAACATGGTTGTTTTGCATATTCGGTATACCTCAACTTTTGGGCAGATAACATTTCTGAACCTACACCTGACCAACTGCAGCAACTCCAGATCATCACTTCATAATTGCTTTCTATTTACTTGTTGGCTTTTCATCTTCATTAAAAAGTATATGACTTGCATATTTTTGCAAAGTGTGTTAAAAACAAGTGTGCGTTAGCGTTGTTCATGGAGAGTAATTAATGCACCTGACGCTGCTCCGTCACCGTGTGCAACCTTTATAAGCCTCAACATCACATAACATCTTGAGGGAAGAGCAATTCCATGGATGATAAGCTACACTGTGCCAGCACAAGTTGTCATAAAACGCCGTCAGACCACTGGTGGTGCTGCGCCTAAACGCGCAGAGGGATGCGCATAGACGCGAAGTAGTAAGCCAGGCGACCAGGTAAGTATAAGGAAGTTTAATAAAGGAAACAGCAAACAACACCACTGAACGGGCTACGCTAGACGGGATCAAACGGAAACAAAGACACAAATACAATGCTGGCCTCCCGAAAGGGGGAACACATGCGAAATAAATAGCAAAGGAATACAAGCATGTGACCGGCAAGGCCCAATCCCCAACATCCGTAGATTGGACCTGACTACGGGAACATCCAATGGACAAAAACCCAAATAGAAAAACGAGGGAGGAGTGGCCTGGCACTCCTAAACCTGACACAAGTAGCTTAAAATTTATTTTAAATACTGTGTAAAAAAGCCTGTTCCTGCTGATGAAAAATTATATACCCACCGATCATTACAAGTCAACATGATCTTGATATATTCTTTTCTAGAGATTACTGTGAGGAAATTTTTTCAAGATAATGATCAGGATAACCCAGCGATGGATTGGCGCCCTGTCCTGGGTCTATCTGCCCAGCGCCTGAGACGTTCTCCCCTGGATGGGCATGGGGAACTCCACCGCGACCCTAATAGAGGATAAAGCGGGAGATATTGAATGAATGAATGAATGAAAAATGATCAGGATAGCTGGAATAGAATTTGATGTACCGTAAGTCTTAGACAATATGTGAAAATTAATGTGAAATTAACTGAACACTGAACTCTCCTGTAAATTAAGGAAAAGCATTTAACTACTACACACTTAACATAACCCTTCTCATCCCCATGCAACATGAAACAGGACTGCCATAGCGATTAACATAATCCCACAGCTAATGCTGATGCAAATGTGTTAAGGAATAATTAAACAATTAGGAAATAATGGTCAGAAAGAATAACTTTCTCTGCATATGGAGATGAACTGCCCACTTCTGAAGCATTAAGCTGATTAAAAGTGCTCTGCTTTAGCTAGTTCTTTTAGAAGGTGCTAATTTAAACTTTAAAGCCACACTACTTTATTTAAGGCATTGTTTTCTCTACACAGCTGCATTAGCCATGTCCTATTCCTTTTTCTATTACCTGCAAGTCTTTAAATTGATGATTGGTAAGAGCAAACCAGCTGACAGAGTTTGATGAGAAAGAAAGAAATGATTGACAGACAAAGAGAAGGTGTAAGATAACAGGATTTTGCTACAACCTTCAATTTATATTTAAACTAATTCAAAATTTATTTTAGCTTTCCTGTCTCTATGGATGCAAACATTTCATTATTTAAGCTTTTGGTTACTCTAACACAGATATCTGTGTTTTCGTGTTGTTGGTTTAAATAAAGCCACTATAGCTTACCCGGTTGCCTATCTCTACTTTGTGCGTTTAGGCACTTCATCTCTGTGCATTTATGTATTCTTTCCAATTCCCATTCTTTTTTAACACCAGTACTGATAAGCACTAATTTAAAAACACTAATTACTAAATGAGGGATTTTACTTTCATTTTTCACTAAGTATAATTTTGTAATATTAAAAGTTAATCATTTTTACTCTTCTTTAACAGACTTACCATTGACTGTGGGCGGACTATATGGCTATGCTGTTGGTCAAAGTGTAAATTATTACCATTTCCCTGAAGGCAGTGATAGGTAAAGCAATGCTGTTTCTGAAAAAAAAAAAATATATATATATATATATTTCCAATAATATCAAATTGTTACAAATTTAAAACACTTTTTTGGTCTTGGTTTCTCAAACATTCATATACTTTGGCTAAATCCTTTTTTCTTTATCTTTTTTATCACTTGCGGAGCAGCCTGGTTCCTTCTCTCTAATTAAGTCAAAATAGATCTTGCTTAGTTCTGATAAAGAAAAAAATTGACTGTGGATTCCTTTCAAGCCCTTTATACACACTGATCAGACAATGAAGGCCTTAAACAACCCTTTATCTCATCTTTCAGATAAGATTGAATTACAGTCATGGTGGATGGGCATAATTAGTAGAGATGTCAATACGACAACTGATAAGGACAATTTAATTTTCAATCAGATTGTTGGCTACTAAGTGCATGCCCTGTTCTCAATGCATCATCTTAACCAAGATATGTACCATCCCTAAAACAGGGGTTATTCAATTCAGTTTGCAATGCTCACAACTCCAATTTTTTTATTTCTGCTCTGGTATAGCAACACTTGCAAATTGCAGGTGCTGTTATTACAAACTGAAAGCATCAAGAAGAAACAATCAGCTCATCTGCAAAGCATGAAGCTACAGAATAGGACCACGGAGAGCTGAGACACAATGCACGAGTTTCCCAGTAGCAAACTGAAACATGCTTGGGATCTGTAGGTTTGAATTATTTATTTATTTATTTAACTGTGGAATATTTTTAGATGCCTTAACCCAGACCTCGACGCATTACTCATCTTTAGTTAAATACAAACATCCACTAAGACGTCAGAAATCCTGGATCATTACATGACCTCACTGAAATTCTACAGCTAAAAAGATTTTTAAAAAATTACAAATTTAAAGAAATGTTCATAGAAGAATGAAAGCCATAAGCCAACGTAAATAACAAATATTTAGCAACATGCTGTGTTCATCACGTTGATAAACCAAATTTTAACTAACCAATTTCAATGTTATAAAAGGTATGATTATTAAGTATTATATTTTATTTACACCTGCCCAGTGATGGATTGGCGCCCTGTCCTGGGTGTATCTGCCCAGCGCCCGAAACCCCCCCCAACAACCCTAATATAGGATAAAGCGGAAGATAATGGAAGGATGGATTTTATTTACACCACCATTAAACCTAAGATATCCGAGATCTGCTTTCTATAGTACTTTCTGTAATTTGTGGAGTATGAGTTGAGCATTATGAACATTTTTTTAAGATTATTATGAGTAAAATTATGGCAGAAAATATAATAAGACCATTCATTGACAAGCAAACCAGAGGATCATCTCTGTGTGACTCATTTTTGGCATCACCACAGTTTTATCGATGGGCAAGCTGGCTGACAAAAACACTTTTTTCAAATTCAGAACTCAGGTAATTACTGAGCTATCATTACTGAGAAGTACCAATTTTTGTGTCAATCACATTCTCTAACCTACTATTTGGCAACCACTGAAAATTTGTGGGACTTGTTTCACACAGTGTGGCTTTTAACAAATAAAAAACTTGGTTGTCACTGCAATAACTTCAATTTTCAGACAGTTCTACCCTGTCTACTTTCAACCTGTTTTGTCTTTGCTGATTTACACTGCGTATTAGTCTTTATTAGCTGGTCATATACAGGCCTTTGTTCACTCATGATAATATACTCAAGTTGGTAGCATGATTCTCCAAGTCAAGGTCACCTTACAGACAAAGTGCCTCCACTTAAGTAACTCCTATTACAACATTATTAAGAAAGTGCACCTGGGTAGCAAGTAATTAAAAAAAGTTTCTTTCTTCTATCCCATCTCGCCCTGTCCTGAGTATATTCCTCTGTCACCTTACCACTTGCATGGAATAAATAAATGTAGTATATTACAATAAAAAACTACAATATATGCTACTAATTCAGCAGATACAGAGATAAGGATTGCAAATAAAAAACTATGCATCTTAAAACGATCATCCAAAATGTTTTATTGTAATCTAAAATATTTTAAAGATCTTTTTTTGAAAAAATGCTACTGTTTACATTTATATGTAGTAATGTCAGCATTCTGTCGTTTTCACCTGTTTTTTGTAGCATACATCCAACAGGACTGAAGATTGGCCAGTATGGATCTTTGATGTGGCAATAAGAGTTTACTAAAGTGCAGTTACGCTATAATGTCATAATATTGATGCATTTGTTAATTTAGCTGCCAAATGCATCTTCACTTACTAAGCTTGCATAAACTGAACAAATGGTTTTCTGCACTTTTGACAATTTGAAGTTTTACTGGGTTGTAACTTAATTTCCCTTTCAAATCAATATAGTTTAATGTGATTTCTTTCCATTATTGTGCCTCACTAAAAGAAAGCATTTCCACTGAGTAAACAGAATATTGACAGAATAGTATTTTATATTTAAAAAAAAAACATTTCCAGTGTACATTTCTTAGCAGAAGTAAATAAACCCTTTCATTGCAGATTTTCGTTTATTATCTGATCAAGCTAATTCTCCATTTTTAGTCTCAATTATTCTCATTTATAGTAAATTGTTTTGTCCAAAATTACTTTCAATATTGTATTGCATATTATTTATAGACATTCAAATATTTGCCTTATATTGAATAAAGAAAATCAATATTTTACAATTATACATTATTGCAATATTACTATACTCCATCTGCTATTCCATGACTTTGCTTGGATAAAAGACTTTTGCAACTTCTACTATCAAAAAGTTAGATATGTAGCTCAATCCAAAGCTAGGTTGATCATGTAGGCGTATGAATGTGTGGGAGAATGAGTGTCCCAGAAGAGCAAAAGGTGCTGGACGTTTCAAAGAAAAGTGAAGGGTTATAACAGGCTGTGCAAGCTCCATTTTCCCCACCATGCCACCTGCACAATTTTCCAGCTTTCCACTACTCTGGTGCAAAAGGGTCAAATCCAAATTTATTTAACCATGCTTTGTAATTACCTCCAGCGCCCCAATTTCACTAACAGAGAATCACTAATTGATAATTGACACCAATAAAAATTCAGTTAATCAAAAGTCCTTTGTAAATGAAAAAAAATTGCAGGTCTCTGTGCATATTCAGAATAGCAGCAATATTCTTTTTACTGTCTGTGGACCTTTCACAGCAGTTAAGTGTTATTTGGTTTCTGAAAGCTGAATAATCAAGTGTGAAAAAGAGAAAGTGATATGAAACCATATTATCTAAAAAATAAAGCATAAACTGTACTGCTGTGACTATTTTGATGGTCTTGAAGGTTCTTTTATGCATCCTTATGTTCCTTCTCTGGCACAGTGGGTTTGCAGACAATAAAGGTTATAGAGGCTGCCAAAAGCAAGAAAAGGTGGATGCTGAATTTCTTAGTCTGTTTCTGCCTTTAGGATTCTTCTGTATTTTACATGTAATTAATTATCTGAATTCTTATAGTCATACCAAGGTTTTAGGTTTGTGCTCTAAAGCCGATTAGGTTAATTGTTATAAACAAAATATCATGTATTCCTTTCAACAAGTTATACCGAAGATGTGAAATGTGAATATTCTAAATCTGCATGAAATTAAACAGCAGTTGTTTAATAATGTCCTTAAAAAATGTATTAAGTGCATTTGTAATGTCAGTATTTTGGAGTTGGGTAATTAAGATTTTTTATTAACATTAGTAAGTGTCAATCGAAATAAAACTTCTTACATTTTCAACCCTTTTATACACATCAGACTAAATAAAGAATTCAGTTAAGTCTTTAGTAGCGGACAAAGCATGTTTGTGAAAGATTTAGTTCAGCAGCACTTAGCCCAAATCTAATTAGGCATCACACAATATATACAGTTTGAAGGCAAACTAGATAATTAGTTCCACTAATTACACTGTAAAATATAGAATATGGCAAAAATTAGAATGGAACTACAAGCTTTTCACCGATGATATGTTTCATCTTCATCTCTCACTCTAGTTTTTTATTTTCTCCTAATGATTAAGGTCAAAGAAATTGAACCAAGTGAAGAAGCTGTAATTGGGGTTTGCTTCTTAAGAAAACACTGTAACTCCTGTCATTTAACTTTGCTGAAAAGTCCTCATTTATTTAATCAAAGTTGGAAACAACTTAAAAACTATAAATTCAAAAAAGAAAAAAAAAAATAGGGTGGGCCTTGAAAGTTTGGGAACCATTTAGAATTTTCTATACTATTTGCATAAATTTGACCTGAGACTTAAGGTTTTGAAACACTGTAAAAGTAAAAGAAAAGTGAAGGAACCTTCACAAATAAGCAGATGATTTCATCAGTTTAGTTTTCAGTCAATTGATGGTAATAGGGTATTAGTAGTTTTATACAAAGTACAGGAATTTATCAATCTGATCGTCTCAGCATATGTTGATAAATGACCTTAGAAAATATTATCAAAAACCTTTCCAAAATGTTTGAACTTCATAGATTCACAGTCAAACAAATGGAGAAAATTCAAGGCCATTATTAGACTGTCCAGGAGTGGTCAACTAACAAACATCATGGAAGAAGCAAAATGTATTAGTCCATAAGGTCACAAAGGAAGCCAGTATAACATCTAAAGTACTAAGATCTTTCTCACCTTGGCTTATGTCAAATGTTCATGAGGTCACCATTGTTAAAACAAATCTGCACATGGCAGAATTGCAAAAAAAAAGTCACTGTTTTCTAAAAAGAACATTGCTGTCCATCTGCTTTCTAAAGAAATATGGTAGTGGAAGTATCAGTTTTTGGATCTGAAAGCAAGGTTCACATAAGGTTTCCCACTTAAATATGTAATATTGTAATGTTAAATACGTAATATTTGCCTAAAAAATAACCCAAACCTTATTCAATACTTGTGGGATATGCTAGAAACTGTGTATTAATGTGTGATAAAACTTAAGTCAGAAGTAAGAACACGAACAAAAATAATGAAAAATGACCATAAAATTAAAAACGAGAAAAATATATCCATCATATTGTTAAAGGTTGTGAAATATTAATTGAAAACATAATTAGGGATGGGTCAGTGCATGGTCAATGTTGAGCCTGTATTCTAACTAAGCAGAATCACCCCTTTGGAAAATAAAAGTCAATACACTAGGAATGCATTATTGCAACAAAGGACTTTACCACTCCCAGAACCGTTATTTAAAAGTCCAGTACAGTCACTATAATCTCCATGATGGTCATATTCATAATTTGAAACCCAGTGTTTAATCAGTGTTTTCAAACAATTATGCGGAAAAAGAACAAAGATAAGGAATAATTCTGAGGCAAAAGAGATTCTCTTAATCGCTATCAGATCCTCATAAATTATTAATTTTTGTTATAAACACTCACTAGCACATTTATATATTCTCACATATTCTAAAATTATTGGTTATGTTAAGAAAAGGTCATAGAATGTGTGTAGGCCAGTGATGAACTAAGCATAGAACGAGTCAGAGAGGGACACACAAAAATAGAAGTATGATATAAAGTTGCACAGACGAGGAAGAGGATAAGATATAACCACGCCCCCACAATGATAGTGAGCTTTTATCTGCAGTTTAAATATTTAGCAGGATGTTCCTCTAAATCCTGCACATACACTTCCTTGGTTATAAACAAGCCAAAAACAGACTACGGTTATCAAAGTGTCAGACTAAATCCACATTTATGTAAATATCCTAATGAAATACCATCATATGTAGCAAATTAAGCAGCTAAAGTTCTTATGTGATCCAATATATTTCACTTAAACCACTTCCAATCCCATTTAAATCACTTTTAGGTCAATTTCAGGTCTAGCAGCTTTCATCAAAGTTATTATTTTTATGACCTTTTACAAGGAGTAATTAAAGTATATGTCAATGTGTATCTGAATGCTATGTCAAGTGTTTCTGCTATGTCAGTGACATAGGATAAAAATAAGGTTTGATACACAAACACCCAGCAGATCTAATCACTTGCAATGTATAACACCAGAGTGAACCAGGAACATCAGATTTCAATCAAATGACTGAATGCACATTACTAAATTTAGAGTGTGAACCTACAAAAGACTGAATTTAGACTTGGTGTGAACATAGTCTGAATCCTTTGCTCCTTTTGATAGTTTGTTCTTAAAACTTTACTCGCATAAATTCTTAAAAGTTTACTCGCATAATGCCCAGTTATGTCCAGACAGTAGAAATGCATCCCCACAATATCTTGCTATCATACACATTGTTGAAATGCTGATCGCTGTGCCATACATTGTCTTTTACATTGTTGTCAATAGTTTTAAGTTTCTCCAAATATTTAAGATTCTTCAACTGTGGTATATCTTTATTAATGAACAACTATACACAAAGCTACTGCACCTTCAATCAAGTTTTAGTCACTGAAAGCATTCTCTTTCATAAGTCGCTTCGTATAAAAGTATCTACTAAATGACTAAATGTAAATGGATTCTTTAAAGTATTAGTTGGTTTTTCATTTGTTAACTCCAATGTCTTTACCAATGATACATTATACAATTATAAATAAATATTTTTTAAACTAACTACTGATTTGTGTTCTCTCATTTGCAAGTTGCTTTGGATAAAAGCATCTGCTAAATGACTAAATGTAAATGTATACAGTGAGTGTAAACATTCAATACAACAGTAGTGCTGATAACAACTTTGGAATGTCCATCAGGAACAGATGTAAAACAGTTACTAGTCATTGTATCTTTCTGACACTTAAGGTAAATTTCCACCCCTTGCCTGTTTCTGCAAGTACATCATAGAAAATTGTTCAATATCAGACGTGGCATAGTCAGCCAATCATAAGTAAAAATTTCTAAGTACTGACTAGACAGGTTCACTGCAGTGTTTTAAATAAATGTCATTATAATTAAGTAAAAAATCTCTGAGTACCCACCAGACACACCCAACAGGTTAAAACACTGGAGAACAAAACAGGCTATTTTATTCATAAAATGTGCAATGGCTTATTGGGCTAGAATATGTTCAGAAGTCACAAATCAGAATAAATCACAATATAATTACAACTTGTATTTTGTCTAATGGGAGTCTGGGTAACAAAACACAGATGCAAATAAAAGACCCAACATCTTTATTAATATTAAGAATTCTAAAATTTATATTCAAGTGGAGAGCTTTTACTGTTGGGCAGGTTATAATTATTCTCTCTTCTCACCTCATGCCTGGAAATTTCTTCTCGTAATTATACATATGGGAATGTGGGGAAATGGAAGCGGTTTCTCATTTTGGTTCACTTTTTTGAATTAAGAACAGGAAATTTGAATTAATACACTGGTATATATGATTTTAAGGTGAAAGGGTACAGACATTTAATTAACGAATATAAGGCTCATGTCAGTGTAGAGGACGAGTCATTCATTCATTCATTATCTTTTAACCCTCAGAGGAGACGTCTACCCACACAAAATATATGAATGCCACATTTTATTTGCAAGTACAGGGAGATAACTACATAGGCAAAAGTGATGATACTAAATCTACCCAACACAAAAAAGGGGGGAGGGAAGACAAGGGTCTGCCTGTCCCAGAGGTCTTGAGTCACAAGCTTGTTACAGAGGGTACAGTCCTCAGAGGACAGATGGAAGATATATGCCAGCAGGGACTCCATCTATAATACAACACACAACAGCTGGTGCTCCTACCTTAACTCTTTATCTGCTTTAAATGGCGCCAGACCCTGTGTCTGTGTTTAGGCAACAAATTAAAGCAAAAATACAATTAAAGATATATAGAAAACATGCAGATTTTTTAATATGTTATTTTTTTTATATCTTAATTTTAAAACAATAAACAGAATTCTTAATTTCCTCTAAAATAACTGAAAAAAAGACAGTCATACTGGAAATGGAATACTGGATGTGGGTTTTACAAGATATAAATTAGCCTTAGTGCATTGCTGCCCAAACTCTCATCTACAGTAGCATGGCCCAGCTGCAAGATCAATACCTTCATGTTGAAGCCAGTCAGACTTCACTTGCTTCCATCTATAATTCATGTAGACCTCCATAACGAGCACTATTAGTCCCGGCCTCGAACTGAGCAACCTTTTCCCCTAATTCAGAGACAGGATGCCTGTGCTGTTTTCAGCTAAGGCATGATTTCCTTATCATTTAAAATATTTTAGATATGTTCTTATAATTATAAGCTGACATTTAATTTCAAGTGTTTTGCAACGCTGCATAGGACAGTGGGACCGCTCTGTAGTAGGCTCACTACATGCATTTTAGTCTTTGTATTGTTTTAACCAAGAATTAAAGTATATGCCATAAAAAGTAAGAATTATAATCAATATCTTTTTTCAAGTGTATACAAGAATTCTACAGTGTAGCTGGTTTTCTTAATAACTACTGACTTGTGTTGCGCTCATTTGTAAGTCACTTTGGATAAAAGCGTCTGCAAAATGACTAAATGTAAATGTAAGAATTGTTATAAGAAATGTGAATGATGCTAAAATGGTCCATAAAACCCAATGATGTGGTTAAAATGTCAGAACTATTTCAAAACTTAATTAAGCTTTCCATTTGGTTCAGATAAAGTGTTTAAACAACTTTAAAAAGGCAAAGAAGCTTTAATCATTTACTTTTACTTGAATATACAAGCATAATACTATAGCCTGTTGTGTCTTTACCAGTTTAAGATACTGTAGTATTGAAGTATTTTTGCTGTGGGAGGACAAGCTGACAGTGCCAAGTTGAAAGTTCTACCTCTAAATGTCTTGAACCTGGAATAAGTGCCATGTGAATGTCAGTGCATGGCACTGCTGTGGTATGAACCTGAAGGAGAGAGTGCCCTTCAGGACTGCAAGAACTCCGATTACAGCTAAATCACTCACATGCTGACCAATTAATCTGCCATGAACACAACACACCCACATAAACACCCGGCCAGAGCAGCGGTTTGCCCTCCATTCGCTTCAGTATAGAGAAAAATGAGAGTGTGCTAGAGGACAGGAAGCTGACTCATGGCCGGGGTAGAAACACTGTTTAAGAGGAAGTAATGAGAGAGAGGCCAGAGGGCCATAAGCATTCAATTAAAGCTGCATGGAGCTGCTGAAAAGAGTTCTGGTCAGAGCAGCACAGGGGAGGTCACTACTCTCTACCTGCTAATGCATCAGGTACATTACTGCTCCTGTAAACATATAGAATTATAGTCAGTGAGTGTGTGGTCACAGCAAGTGTGGAAAAGAGAATATAAAATTCAAAAAGATTGCAAAGAAAATGCTTGTTACCACACTAATCGAGATTCTAAAGCATTTACTGCAATATTCAATTTCAAATGTCACTTTTCTAAATGTCAATCTTCAAATATTCCTTTTTTTAAATCCTTAAGTAAATATCACACTCACTGCACCTAATGAAAAATTGCATTATGTCCTTATCTTGTTAATTCGTACACATTATTGGTACACATGAAGATGGGTAGTCATTTTTTACTACTTAATTCTTTAGAATTAAGAGTTCTGTTCACTATAAAACTATCATTTTATTCTTTAGTACAATAAAATAATACACAATTATATTATAGACAAGGGTCCACATAATTTTGGTCTTGTCTTTTTTCCACAAATACTTTTTTGAGTTTTTTCTTTCAAAGTAATAACTTGCAGCTTGTTTTCTGGACATGCGGCTTGTTTTCTGGACATGCTAAACAATCGATTGAAATTTTCAAACCAGTGAAATTCATTAATTTTGACCACACATTGAACACCTCTTATGTGTATCCCTGTTCATAGAGATGCATTTATGTTTTTTTCACAGTGGACAATATTTTGATATGTGATAAGTCTTTAATACCCAAGAGAGTTATTTTAAAACAATGCACATTAATCACAAAATTGTGTTGCTGGAATGCAGATCTTAACTTCACATTTTTATACTTGCACATTTGTTCTGTACTTCATATCTTGTGTCAGACTGGTCTAGCAGCAATTACTGGTATTGTCATGTTCATCAGTTCACCAAGCAGCCACAAGAAGTAACCCAGTGAAAAAAGAAGATAAGAAAAGTTGCTTTACATTTTGAAAGAAGTCTTAGCTTTTAAGAACAAATTAATGCAGCTTCATACTATATGCAGTTTGACTGTTCACCGACTATAGATCCTCCAGTCAATGTAACCACAGTATTATTAAGAAAACGGTGCTGTCAGATTCAAATATGCTGGGTACTGCATTCTCTTTCAGCAGGAGACCTTCACCAGAGATGCATTACTGTTGTGAAGACTGAACTAAACATTTATAAATAATTCATTAAAAAAAAGAAAACTCAATAAAAAAAATTAAAATAAATAAATAATGGGGCGGCACGGTGGCTTAGTGGTTAGCACGTTCGCCTCTCAGCACTAGGGATTCCTGGTTCGAATCCCCATCTGGGTGGAGTTTCCATGTTCTCCCCGTGTCTGCGTGGGTTTCCTCTGGGTTCTCCAGTTTCCTCCCACAGTCCAAAAACATGGATCAAGTCAATTGAATTCTCAAAACTGCCCCATATAGAGTGTGTCTGTGTGAGTGAGTGTGTGCCCAGCGATGGATTGGCGCCCTGTCCTGGGTCTATCTGCCCAGCGCCCGAGACGTTCTCCCCTGGATGGGCATGGGGAACCCCACCGCGACCCTAATAGAGGATAAAGCGGGAGTTATTGAATGAATGAATAAATAATGGGACAATACCTGAAAGAATATGATGCAACATGCACTATATAGTCAATAGTATAATAAATCTTATTTTACAGGGGTTGGGTTAGTGCCTTTCATTTCACTGGATTGTAATCTTAAATCCTACATTATATACAAAAAGGAAAAATGTCATTCCAATCTTTCAAAGTTATAAAGTAAGTAAAACCACAATTGTGAGTCTTGATTTTTGGGTCAACTAATGGCTAACCTCAAATACAAATGTTCTCATAAAGCTGGAACAGAATTCCACAGACATTCTTTATAATCTTGTTTGCAACCTTTGAGAATAGAGAATATCAGCTTTGTTTTGAAATTAATGTCAAACAAGCTCATATATCTTTAAAAGTCAGACTATTACAGTGTTATATAATGGTTTGGACATTCCTTGAGAATTTTTATGTTTTATTAGCATATTTATTTATTTACATATTTATTATTGTTATGATGATAATAAAATTTTTACCTTC
Source organism: Corydoras sp. C115 (assembly GCA_019802505.1). NCBI lineage: Eukaryota > Metazoa > Chordata > Actinopteri > Siluriformes > Callichthyidae > Corydoras > Corydoras sp. C115. The sequence continues at coordinate 1,405,487 of JAFMOC010000076.1, read as the reverse complement.
ATCTGAAATCAACCCATTTACCTCAATTCATGTTTAATTACAATTTGCCAAACAAAAATTGTGCAATGAATGGAAAAACTGTCTGTGCGCTGTCAGTCTAGACAGTTCTAGAAGTACTACTTGTAAAAGTGTTAAATGATACATTTTCATAACTATTGTGACTTTTATTAATAAAATGATTTAAAAACAACTGCAATAATTCTTTATAAATGCTGTAAATAACAGTATACTCAATTGTGCATTACTCACATTAAGCAGCAGATGGGCTATAGACTATGAGCATGTGATGTAATTAGGATAAAGAAAAAATGGATTTTGATTAAATAGTAACAGTGCTCTGACAAGTTGTAAACGCTATTATCTTGTTCAAATTCCATATTTCCCATTAATGTCTTATGATAATATACCTGTATATCCAGTAACAGCCTTTTTATAAAGCTACACCCCTCACTCACCCATCAGTAATGCTGGACCAGGAGATGTTAAGGAAAATATATTGGGGACCCTTTATCAAACCAAAATAGCCTAAGTAGCACTGGTGCTTTCCAATGCCACTTTCTGCCTCTAACAACCCTAGAATTCAAAAGATACAAGACCTCCAAGTAGTGCAGGTTTAAGTGTTTTAAACTTTGTTTAAACTAAAATCCCTCTATTGTGTTGACATGGACACTGTGCAGACAACAACAGGGTTGTAACATATAAAAGCATCTTCCTGACAAATGAAAAAGTTTACTGCAGCCTAATAGACAATAGTGTGATTTTTATTGAAAGTCTAATCAATACACTAATCCAAAATATTTTTTTTGGTAACATTTAGGTGCTTCTTGCAGTGTTTAGCAACTGTACAGTGTTTAGGAATACAATGGAGGATTTTTTTTTAATAAAATAATTATTTAATTTTAAATGTTTGCCCACAGACAGATTATATGAAATAAACAGTTTATGATTTTAAAATTAGGGGTATTTTAACAGTGAAGGATAGTATATCACAAAAGAAAATCCATGAAATCACATTGTATAAATTATATTAAATAATTTAAAATAAGTATTTGATCCCTCTAGCAAATAAGGTTTAATACTTGGTAGCAAAACCCTTTTTTGCAAGCATAACATAGACATTTTTTGTGGTTTTTGCAGATCTCTAAATCATTAAGATTTTGAGGCTGTCGCTTGGCAGATCAGAGCTACAGGTGCCTCCATAAGTTTTTTATAAGATTAAGGTCTGGAGACTCGCTAGGTCTCTCCATGACCTTAATGTGATTCTTTTTGAGCCACTACACTGTTGTATTGGCAGTGTGTTTTGGGACATTGTCATGGTGGAAGATCAGTGCAGCCATGACCCATTTTTTATGTCCTGGCGGAGGGAAGGAGGTTGTCACTCAGGATTTTTGAGTACATGGCTCCATCCATTCTCCCATTGATGCGTTAAAGTAGTCTTTTGCCCTTAGTGGAGAAACACCGCCAGTGTTTCTCCAGTGTTTCCACTCCCATACTTGACAGGGGACGGTGTTCTTTGGGTGATAACTCCAAACACAGCGAGTGGAGTTAATGCCAAAGAGCTCAATATTTGTCTCATCTGACCACAACACCTTCGCCCAATCACCCTCAGAATCATCCAGGTCTTCATTGGCAAACTTCAGGCGGGCCTGCACATGTGCCTTCCTGAGCAGGGGCACCTTGTTTGCAATGCAGGATTTTAATCCATTACGGCTAGTTTTAGGCTGATTTTTTTTAACTTTGGATATCCCACGAGGTGAGTTTTTGCATGGGGCCCCAGATCGCATGGAACCCCTGAGACAAAATTATAATCTACTAGCACTGGAGCAAATTTCACATTATTATTAACATCATCAAGAAGAGTAGTGGGGTGAAGTAGCTGCTTCTAGTAATGCCCTAGACCTGAAGCCTAGATCAGAATCTGCTGCATGCGTGTGCATGCTTTAGCTGTGACACAATTGTGTGAAATGTTATATTGTTTTTCTGAACCAAACATCTACATACCATTAACTTAATGGATCATCTTGTGTTTAACATTATGACACTGTCGCTATTGGTGTTGGGTAAAGTGTGGTGACCATCACAGTTGGAAACCCAACATTTTACAGTGCCCCTGCTGAGCAGTCCAGCAAACCCTAAGCACCAGAAAAGAACATCTCTAACACTGCTAATTAAACATTAAAAACTGTTCAGAAATTCCTATTTTACTTTGATGTTGAGAGTTATACTGTTTAAATACAACAGGGTCATTTTGATGAATTTCTATAGGCGCAGAAACATACACAATGCACACAATACCCCATGGTTCAATGACTTCTTAGCTAAATGATGAGTTTCATCCATCCCTAGGGCCTGATCATTTAAGATATCAAAGTAAGCTGTCTGCAATCTGCATGACCATTTGCATATTCACATAACTGCTAAAACTCAATACTGAGTGAGTTAATGGTGTGCATGTAAATGTTTCGTTGCAGAACTTTAATAGCAATAACAGCACTTTAAATCATTAGATACAAAAGCTGGCTTCTCATCTAGCAAAGAACCTCTTAATCTTATGTGCACATTCTGTTGTTTGCACAATAATGCTTCTTCGCTTGAAGCTATAAAACTAGCAATAAAATTATCTTTACCTTCATTGATTTCAGACATAACATTTAGCATACCCAACTCACTTAGTATGTATATTCATCATTTATAATTCACAAATGCTTTAGGCAGTTACATCAAACAACCTTTATTAGATTAACAAGCAATTTTAAACCCAGTACAAATGTAGATGTGTTTTTTTGGTTGGGACTGACAACATAACATAGATAGGCACCAAGCCGTTTTGTCCTCATCTACATCCAATCACGACAAAAGTGTAAAAAAAAATCCCTGCAAATAAAAATTTTAAATGCATTTTGTTTCTGAGCCCGAGAACAATTATGTAATCACACCATCCTCTTTAACAACCAAACAGCTTGAAGTGAAAAAAACAACAAACTTTTAAAGTTGCATCAGTTCTAGAAATCAGGTAGAGGATCAGTTATACCAAAAAAAGAAAGCTGCTTATTCATCATTGAGGGGTCTTGTGCTTCTTCAAACTGATAGAAAAAATTAATTATTGTACTGCTTTAAAGAAGGTTGAAAACATCCTAAAACTTGACTTATCAGCAAATTTTGTACAAGGTCTAACTATTTAATGGTCAGTGAAACAAAGTATGGTTTTCAGGCTTCAGTAAGCATTAGGGCTGCAGAAAAAAAACGATTCTTCTAAGAATCGCGATTCGTAGTCCTGGCAATTCAGAATCGATTCACAATGCCCAAGAATCGATTTTTTAAAAATGCGTTTAAGTTGTATTTTTTGGCGCCCCCTCCCAAGCATACTGCATGTCACATTACTTATCCACTCAGCCACTGTATAGCATGCTCCCGTTGTAGTTCGCTAGCATGCTAGTTCATGCTAGTGGGAAGCATGGAGCTGGGAGAGAGAGCGGGATTCGACGCCCCGTCAGCATTAAAAGCCAGTGTTCGGTTTTTAAAGCCAGGAACAGAGAGCTCGACGTGAACTGTTAACAACGAGTGTAAAATGAAATCGAGGTACTTCACCCTGAGCTAAAAGAAGGTTAATTTTGAAAATGTAGCGAATGTGCAATATAGTTAAAAAGACTGAAGTGTGTATTATATTTTTAAGGTTAAGTTTTAAAGATTTGCCTGAATTTTAGTTTGGATTAAAGGCTAATGCACTATGGTAAACTTTTGTATTAGTATATTTTAAATTATTTGTTCATTGATAAATGTTTTTTGTAAGAAAAAGCCAGGCAGCTAAGCTAACCTAATACTGATCATTTTAATTTAGCGCAATTCTATTTTTTGTATAAATACAAAATGATGCAAAAAGATTTGATACAGGAAGGAGCCAAAAAATATTGTTTTAAATAAATGTTCTATTTGTTTACATTGTCATTTCATCTTGTCAAGCACATAATTTAAACAAAATTTAAAGACCATTTAAACTGAAAAAATTCGTTTCTGAATTGAAAATCGATTCCGAATCGAATTGTGACCTCATAAATTGGAATTGAATTGCCAGACACCGAGAGATTCGCACCCCTAGTAAGCATATTGAATATTGTTATGAAAGCCTGATAATTAATATAGCAAAAAAATAAATAAATTATTTCCAACGAGTTAAGAGCTCGTTTTAAAACTACATAAACATGAAACTTCAAACTGCTGCTTGAAAACTACAAATAATTTATATAATATATAGTGATTTTTATAACATATTATAAACTTGCCTTGTCTGCGTGGTTTTCTTCTGTCCAAAAAAATTTGGATTCAAGGTGATTTGACTCCTCTAAACATTTCAAGAAAAGAACACTGTCCCTACTGTCCCTACCTAATGTTCTGGGGCTGGATGGATGGACAGGATGTCTTGAATCTGAAATCTCAAGACAATGAATGGATTCTAGAGAGAAATATGCTTGCCATTGTCACAAAGTTTGGTCTCAGTCGCAGGTCATTGCAACAGGATAATGACCCAAAACACACAGCTAAAAACACCCAAGAATGGCCAAGAGGAAAACATTGGACTATTGTGAAGTGGCCTTCTATGAAGCATCTTTGGAAGGAGCTGAAACATGCCATTTGGAAATGGCATCCTTCAAACCTGAGACAACTGGAGCAGTTTGCTCATGAGGAGTGGGCCAAAATTCATGATTAGAGGTTAAGAAGTCTCATTGACAGTTACAGGAATTGTTTGATTGCAGTGTTCACCACAAAAAGGTTGTGTAACAAAATATTAAGTTAAAGGGACCATCATTTCCTTCCAGGCATGTTTCATGAGTTTACTTTTTAAAATAATTCCGTTGAAGCATGGATGAAAATCAATGTCAGATTTTCATTTGTTCATTTTCATAGAATTCTTTTTATTTATTATTACTTTTGTCAAATTATATTTCTCTGTGTTTTTTTTCTCTCATTAACCGAGGGGTATCAACAATTTTGGTTATTTCTGTATAATAACTTTAACTTTGTTTTTGAAACTTTGTCTCTCAAACATATGGTTTTCTGGGTACAGCACAGGGACATATCCTACCCTCCAAGAAACCATGTTGATTTGAATGGACAAAAGCATGTAAACCCCCAAGGATGTGGATGCTCATTATGCCAGGCAGCAGGTAGGCACAAGACTTAAACAATAGTAGGCCATACTGTCCAACAGTGTAGAGCAGCTTGTTTTCAAAAAGTGCATATACACTTTTTCTTTCATTGTTTCATCCTTTATTTCATTTTTTCTTTCCATTTTACACACTCATGTGTTTTAATGAAATTAAATGTTAAAACAACAACAAAATCCACTCACATTCTGCTAATTCTCAAAATATCCTCTTAGTTGATGAGCATTAAATAAAAGTTGAGATTTGAGTTAGAAATGAGAAACAAAGTGTTAAAAAAGCATGGGGTTTAGGCTTCAGCATTAAACATGTAATTCCTCCAGTTTCATTACTTTACTTTATTAAAAACTACTGAAATATTTGAAATAGAGGGCGGTTAGCACGTGGTTAGCACGTTCGCCTCTCAGCGATTCCCGGTTCGAATCCCCATTTGGGTGGAGTTTCCATGTTCTCCCCGTGTTCCTCCGGGTTCTCTGGTTTCCTCCCACAGTCCAAAAACATGGATCAAGTTAAATGAGTTCTCCAAATTGCCCCATATAGAGTGTGTTTGAGTGAGTGAGTGTGTGCCCAGGGATAGATTGGCGCCCTGTCCTGGGTGTATCTGCCCAGCACCCAGACGTTCTCACCTGGATGGGCTTGGGGAACCCCACCGCGACCCTAATAGAGGATAAAGCGGAAGATAATGGATGGATATTTGAAATAGAGTTTTAGCATCATAGGTGTGCAACAGACTTTTGGAACCAGTAGTGTTCAAACAGAGGATGTTTATCTGTCAGCAGCAATGCAGCGGTAGACAACACAGCCATTTGTGGTGTAAGTTGGATTGAAAGTGGTAAGGGTCAATACAATACAATATTCTGTTTTTATGCTTGGATAGCCAATTTGAAGCACTTTGCATAAACAGCATTTTCTGGGAAGAAGACTTGTTGGGATGTGAAGAGATCTCATCCTCATGGCCTGTTTTTCAGGAACCATGTTGATAACTTGCTAACAGAATGCTAATGAGATTCTCAGCACTAGACACACATCACCTTTGAAAACACAGCTTGAAGAGGGTGAACAAAGCAACTGATTACCGCTGATGCTTTTATGCAAGCTCTGAGATATGTCTGTACTATATTAAACCAGAGCATACATTCATAATGTAGGATACTTTACTGCACTAATAAAAACAGAATAATACTCAGCCTGCTGGCAGTCAAAAAGCACTTACCAAGCTCATTGAAGCAAAAGCAGGAAATCAAAAGGCCAATGCTTCAATTTTAAGGAAATATTTAAAATGTTTATTTGTGCTGTCAAAACAAACAAGATGAACAAGTCAGGAAGTCAGATAAATCTCCAGCTTTGCAACACTAATCAGAACAATATATAAACAATGTACCTTGTTTATATATTGTTCTTATTAGTGTTGCAAAGCTGGAGATTTATCTGACTCGCTGACTACAATGGCATGGTGGTCATCATGTTCGCCTCTCACTATGAGCATCTAAATTTAAATCCCGATCTGGGTGAAGTTACCATGTTCTCCCTGTGTCCATGTAATTTCCTTTGGTTTAATGGGCTTAAAGTCAAGGTCTTGTGTGTGCCAATTAGATTATTTCACATGAAACCATGTCATTATGGACCATTTAGGCAATGGATGACAGTAATGATAGACTAAACCCTAACTTTACAATTTGGAATTACAAATCAAGTGCTTCATTTAATTTACCCATAGTAATTGGAATGATAATACACCTGAATTAATACTATCCATAAGATCAGATTCAGTCTTAAGTTCAGTGTATTATAAGTCTAAAATATGACTGTCATCTTAACTCATCATCTGACCATTTAAAGGCAGTTGCTGTTGAAAAAAAACAGTAAAAGAAAAAAAGTAAACTGAAACAGATAAGAGGCTAATTATCCTCAATGCACCCAGCATGAGTGACCCCACTTACATGATGCATCTGGTTTGGTCCCTGTTGCTGCCATACAAAAGACAGCAGGGGACAAACGAGTGAAGGAAGTTGTACAGTTCCAATGTCTGATTTTAGACAGGGACTCACTGCGGGATTCTTTCTAGATTTGAGTCTAGTGACAGTATAGCAGCTGCATGTCAGTCTGTGTTTGGTAAATGTGTGTTTCTGATAAACTGTGGTTTAGATGTTTCAGTATTTTAAAAACCTCCTAATACTGCTTCATTCATAGAAATAATACAGCTGCTAAATAACTATCCAATACATGATGCCTTAGAGTTCAACTTCACATTGCTTATTACTGCTTCGCCATATTTGTTTTTTTATTTTATTTTATTTTTTTCTGCTCTACAGAGTATTGCAAAAGAATGAGCCGTAAAGAAAAAAAAGTTGTTCAGGCCTTTATATTCACACTTCAGATGCTGTAAAAATGACCTCATGAACTACATGATGTTTTTTTTTTTTTTATAATAAATTGATTAAGCATTAGGAATAATCTCAATTGCTGTGTTTACACCAAAAAGGTATTTCACACTTTATTACAAAACCAAACATGACACAAATGGTAGGAGTTGCAGGAAACACATGAAACGTAGGTGGAGAAAAGGATGTAGAAAAGAAATAAAGTAGGTTATCGTAGGTGGAGAAGAATGGAATATAGCTGGTAGCAATATGAAACCAGTGAAAAATTCACAAAGACAGGTTTTACAAAGCAGAGACAGAGGAGAAGAAGATGTAAAGAGAAAGCAGGTTTAAAAAGAAGAGCAGAATGCACTTTGGGGAGGTTTAGTGTGAGTGGTGGGTGTAGCAAATGAAAGCCAGGCTGGGTTTGAACCCTCTGAAGAGGAGTGAAACTAAGCTAGCACTGTGCAAAAGGCACTTGGAGTATCAAAGAGCTCTTCACTAGGAATTTAAAATGGCATGAAAACACAGGAGACATCCAGCAAACTCCTAATCAGCTTCTCTCAGAGACAGTCACAGTACAATAACACTCTACCTGGGAAGGGACTCGAGGCCAGAAAGATCCAATCATTCCACTGCGAAAGACACCTTGTCCTAGCTGTTTGGTTAGGCTGTGCTTTTGATCTCTGCTGGGTCTCAGAGGTGGAATTAGTGGCGCATTACCAAGCCCTTATCACTGGGATGATCTACCAGTCATTAAGTGGAATGTGTAACGGGATGTTGGGGATACAAGAAGTCTGTAATCCGATTAAAAAGATTAGCTCATTAGCACCACCTCCATTTCCCAAAACACGAAGGAAGATGAGGCCAAGATTGATAGCTTGGGAGAAAAATAGGGAAACAATATAATACAGCAAAACAAATCGATAAGCAAGCCGTCTGCTTCCATTGAGCACTTGATGGGCTTTCAGCTCAACCCATTTCAGAACAAACCATTTAGAACTGGCCAATTTAGCTACTGAGATAACACAACCCAGATTGTTAGTGGATTTGTCATTGTCATAAGTTGAGCAGTCAGGGCTTTCAAGATAAATTAAGCTCTTAGAAAAGACATTCACCAGATGCGAATAAGAGTGCAGGAATAAAACAACATCAAACACTGTACTGGATTGAAACCAGGTAAATGACATTTAAACAAAACAGATCTATTGTTGCCTTTGCTCCCTGAGACAAGGTTCATATCACTGTATTACAAAACTAAACAGTCTAAAATAAATGAATAAACGCAATTTAACAAAAGGTATAGATATTTTTGGCATACTGAAAATGTAAAAGGAAAAAAAAAAACTTTAAGGACCGTTTAGAAAAGAAACATTTTTAAAAGCGTAAAGCAAAAACAAAATAACAATCAATCTGGTTAAAGGACAAGAAGTATTTCTCCAAAACATGGGCAAATGTAATACAAAAAACAGTGTTAGTTTTCTCCTTTCATTTAGTTTCTTGCTATTTCCTAATCAATTTCATTTAACACATTAAATGACACATGTAATCCTGGGATATGATACACAATTGGTTCTGTCCACAAATGGACAGAAGCTAACCCATCTCTTTCACAAACACCTAATGTAAAAAATAATATATATATATATATAAGGGGGGGGGTGCAGGATAGGATAATGATCAGGTTTAAAAATTCCAGTGTAGCTGTTTTTTTCTTAACTACTGACTTGTGGCGTTCTCATTTATAAGTTGCTTTGGATAAAAGCGTCTGCTGAGCGGTTTGTCTAGCCGTGACATTATTGACAATAATGTACACCTCTGACTGATTCACATTCATATCAATGCTTACAGTATACATTATTTTGACTCATAAAGAATAAATATTAATATAAAAGATGAGAGGATTCCAAGCCTGTTGCAGATGTTTTGCTTGTTTTTTATAAACTGTGTTCCACAATTTCAATCTTATAATCGGGAATCCCAATTTGCTGTCACAAACATTAGCATGAATAAGTATCTTGCTGAAGTGCTTGGACAGCAGATGTATGTATTAAAAAATTACAACAAATATACCTGTACATTTCACCCTCCCAGCGGGGAGGCAATCAACTTGCAACCTCACAGCACCACCTACACTGGTGATACAGTGACTAGCTGCCTAATCCTACATTAACATAACACACCAAAAGCAGTCAGGAGGCTCTTTGATGTGTGTTTCTGTAATTTGTAATTAATTCTACAGATTTGGGGGATTTTCACTTGATGAAGCATAAACCGCAGTCTTTACTTACATGATAGGTCAAGAACACAAAAGAAACACTGTTCCAAAAAATATTGAAAGAATAACAAACTGTCATTAATAATTAAAGCATTCGTTTAAGATATTATGAATACACTTACATTATCTGATTACTTGGTGGTTAGCACATTCGTCTCTCAGCGCTAGGGATTCCTGGTTCGATTCCCTGTCTGGATAGAGTTTCCATGTTCTCCCCGTGTGGGTTTCCTCCGACTTCCTCCCACAGTCCAAAAACATGGATCAAGGTCAAGTGAATTCTCCAAATTGCCCCATATAGAGTGTGTTTGTCTGTTTGAGTGAGTGTGTGTCCTGGGTGTATCTGCCCAGCGCCCGAAACATTCTCCCCTGGATGGGCATGGGGAACCCCCCCATGACCCTAGTAGAGGTTCATAATATTCCTACAGCCAATTACAACTCAGACCTGGCACTTTAAGACTTTAAATTCAGTTTTAATAACACTATTACTTTTCTTGCTTATTCTTATGATTATTAATTATGATCTTGTATTTTATTACCATTTTAAAGGATTTACTTTTTACTTAACTTTTTTTATCATGATACCATTCTGTTTTTTTCGAGAGAAAAGGAGTGCAGTGATAAGTCGTCTATAAAACAGCTGTCATTATTCTGCAAAACAGTGATTAGTAATGTTACATCGTTTTGCTTTGCCTTAGCGCAGGGGTGCTCAATACTCAGGTCGATCGCGATGGAGGTTTGAAAAAAAAATCACGTATCAGCGCTTTTTTTTACAGCACAGTATCGGAAGCACTTATACACACGCGCGCACGCATTTTAACACACAATGTAATTCATTCTGAATCGCGATCTCTGCAAGCGAGCAGTCTGCCCCCCCCCCCTTCCCCGTCTCTTTCGCTTTTCCAAAAACCGGCCCGTCGCCCCGTCTCTGTGCCTAAATCCGAAGCACTGCCTCCCGAATCATCTACATTAGATAGTTTCTTTTTATATTAGATAGTTTTTGCTCTTTATTTGACTGACAAGATGAGTGAAGGACTTCGCTCCAAAATAACTAAAATACCACTTTCATTTAGAGTGGGAGGATGAATATTTTTTTGCAATGTCAAACTCAAAATGCCTTTGCTTGATTTGCCAAGTAGCCATTGCACTTCCATTGTGTTTGGTCGTTTGGGTTTACTAAGACCATGTTTTCATGTTTCAAGACCATGTTCCAGGCGCTGGGCAGATACACCCAGGACAGGGGGGCAATCTATCCCTGTGCACACACACTCTACATGGGGCAATTTGGAGAAATCAATTGACCTTGATCCATGTTTTTGGACTGTGGGAGAGAACCGGAGAACCCGGAGGAAACCCACGCGGACACGGGGAGAACATGGAAACTCCACCCAGATGAGTAACACTGAGAGTTGAACGTGCTAACCAACGTGCCCCCCAATACTAACATGATGTGTGTAAACAGGTTTCAATATAAAAGCCTAAAAAAATTATTAACCCTGGTAGATCTCGATGACCTATTCAATGGAAAAGTAGATCTCGGGCAAGAAAAGTGTGGGGACTCCTGCCTTAGCGCAAGACTGTATTCTAAGGGTTCTATTCTAAGGCAGAGCGGACAAGGTCATTTTGTGTGATTTTTGCAAGTAATCCTTATGACCTTTTGTTTGAATGTTTGCATAAATGCATTTCTCTCCTTTTTGCCCTAGAAGAGCTGAGATTACTTCCTGAAATTACCCACCAGAAATAAAAATTAACAATACAATCTGCAATTGGTTTCATATGCAAATAGATGTGACCACTAATCCCAATGGCCAATGTCCTATTCATGGAGGATTAAGAAATAGCTGCAGTAACAGTACTGTATAATGGAGAAAGATGTACTCCTAAACCTTCTCCTTAGTTCAGAAATGGCTTCTCTTTCTTAACATAGATGACTTCTTTAAGTGGCCACTGATCTACCTGAATGTGGGTATAGACCATAGAGTGCTGAATTGACAAGGAAGCTCATGTGTTGTGCCATTTCCTTTACCAGTAGCTATTTGATTTCCTTGATTTTACTTGATTTGTAATTCACTGCTTCTGACATATAACAGTATACTGTTTATTGCACTGTTTATGCCAGGGAATCAGGTTTTTGAGGTAGACTATTTTTTTGTTGTGACTTTGCTGTGATTTTTTTGCTGTGAGAAAAACTTTCTCCTACACTTATTACTGTGTCAGAAATGATGTCGCAGCATTTTGGTGGCCCTTAGTTTTAGTTCCAGTGGATAACAAGCGTAAAAATCAAATACAATTGTCACCATCCTTTAATAGGCAAACTAACTAGACAGTCATTTTATTTATTTATATATATATATATATATATATATATATATATATATATATATATATATATATATATATATATATATATATACATATATACACACACATTTGATGTTGTTAGATAAATGCAGTCCTGGAGTTATTTCTGCACTATATCTACATAAAGGTTTACAATATATGAAATTTGGGAAGTTATAGGGCATCTATGTTTCTACGTTAAACCCTTGTTTGTGGCAGTAGATTAACTGAAGATACAACAATAAAGTGCAGAAATTGTGTTAATAGAATACTATATCTGTGTTTAAAAAAAAGACAAATGATTTTATTTGAAATGTAACAAATTTATGTAAAACATAGAGTATTGGATCGTATTTAATTGTATCGAATCGAATCATGGGGAATTCTTAAGTATTAAAAATAATAGAATTGTTGGCTTGAAGAATCAATAATATCGAATCATGATGAAGGCTCTGATTTATACCCCTAGTAAATATGTTGTTGAAGATGTCAGCATGATGTTACATCCTGTTTTTGTAACCAAGCTAAACCATGTAGCACCATATGTCACTTTCCTCATATATAATTTATGGTCCTGTCAATAGCATTGTTTGGTTGTTGTAGCGTCAATTTAATCACCCTTTTCTCAAGCAGAAAAAGCAGAATTCCATCTCATGAGCGCATTCTGTTGAACCACCTTTATGATAATAACAATAATGCTACAACTGTGAAGCTGTTTACACAACTTAATGCTTGTGACGTCACAATATTTATTTCTTAGCCCCGTAAAGTCTTCTCCAGCACATACTGCTATGGACTTTTAGAAAACCAGGACTCACATGTTGGACAATTTACACAATATTTTTGGGCCAGGCAATGTATTAAACAGTGTAATGTGTGACAGTTTTGATTCAACATGTAATACAATGGGTATCTTTACTGTTAACCCATAACACAGTCAGGTAAAAACTAAGAACTTATACTCTATTAAAGCTTCATCTGTACAAACCAGTACAAACCAAGCTTAAGGTCAAAACAGCAACATAGTGGATGCAATGTACTTTATGTAAAAATGCACCAGAGGGTATGGCTGTCATTTATTTCTCTATCCATCTGTCACACTCTTGATCTCCCCTCACCTCCTTTCCATCTTGTTTCAATCCCGCTCTGCTGCTCCTTATGGCCCATATCCTTTCCACCATTTTATTTGAAAGCCTCTCCGTCCACAGATGGCTTAGTCCATTGAACAATTAAACATGTCCCTTAGGAAGGACACAGTTATACTCCAACCATCTGACTAAATGAGATGTTATTATGTATGCGATTCTGCATGTGACTATGGATGAATTAGCGTGCCCTCTGTTTGCATGAATATAAATGTGGTTGACAGGATGCATATGGCCTGTTACAATGCCATGAACTAGACTTTTTGCATAAAATAAAACATGCCATAAAATACTCAAACTAGGTTTTAACAAATGACTACAAAAGTAAGTAATACCAGTTTCTTTATTCAGGAAGTGAATAACTCATTCAGTTTCTACCAATATGCTTAAGGCCCTACATTGCATTACAGGCCAATTCAAGTCAGAACACCGATACTCAACGTTATGGTTCCCAAACTGGGTAGAACAATTCAAAAACAAGTTTATGTAATAAATAAATACAATAATCCTGTTTCAAAATAAATTTATAATTCCACTGTTAAGGTGATTTGTCAGATTATATTGTATTATGTAAAAAGTAGTTTGCAGTTTTGTATGAATTACAAAGTTTTAAACAAATTCAGCTGTGACTTACTAATATATCATCTACAACTAACTGGAAGAGACAGGAGGTCACACTGCAAACCATACCAATCCCACCAGTGACTGAGTCATGTGATTTATAATTAGCCACACATGATCATAGGCAGGTCCAGTGAGGAGATCCTACTTGCTGTACTTGCTGTGTCCCAAAACAAGACTCATGATGATATTAAACTGAGCTTGGAGGATGTAGACATGACCATTGTATGCATTATCAAAAGTACATTTTGGACACAGCAGATATTATAGATTTTTTGGTTTTCTGTATCAGTTAAAAGGTTACTATGATCCCTCAGCATAGCAAAAAGTTGTCCATGTTGTTTAGGTCCGATAGAGGAATTACAGTCTATAGTACAAATACCAAGAATTATTTTTGCCTCATGCTGCCCAACTATAGTATGCTCTAATGTTTAGAGAGAAAAAGAATCATAAAAACAAAAATCCAAAACATCATACAAAGAAAAAACAACAACATATAAATGTATTTTTAAGTTAACATGACATTATGTCTCTTCTTACTGGTGCTGAGAGCAGTGCTGTATGCATCTTGTAATCTGTCTCTTAGTAACAGATGCAGCGGTGTTCAAGAGAGACATAAGAATGGGTTTGTGTTCCTTAAGAGAATTATAGAGAATTATACCTTTTATTCATAGCTAAACATCCATGAATATTTTGTATTATATATATATATATATATATATATATATATATACACACACACACTTCAAACTGAAAACTACCTCACAACTGAAGACTCCACAACTGAACAGCAGATCTTAAATTGTAGTGAAAAGAGATATGATGCAGGTCCTCTCAAACTGGGACTGTCACCACCTCCAAAATAAATATTGTGTGATCGTTGGCTGTTCTCTTATTCTGTTTGCTTCTTTTTCCTATTTTGGGTACATTTGAAATTCAAGTTTTAAAAAGAGGGAGAGAAACAAAAAAGACATCAATGAAACATCACATAGTGACATTTGCAATGTGAGGAGTTTGGTGCATGTTGCATGATAAAGTTACAACAAATTTTACAGCATTGTTCGTAGTCTGTGATATAAACTGAAAGCGACGCCAGACAGAGCTGTTTCCTTTGGGTTTTTCCCTACTTGTTGTAAATAAAACTATCGACCCTAATAACTTACACCCATATACCAACCACATACAGAAAGAAAATAATAGAAAGGGAGCTACATTGAACAAAAGAGAAAAAAAGAAAAAAAAAACTGAATGAGAGAGCTGGGCGGCACGGTGGCTTAGTGGTTAGCACGTTCGCCTCTCAGCACTAGGGATTCCCGGTTCGAATCCCCATCTGGGTGGAGTTTCCATGCTCTCCCTGTGTCCGCATGGGTTTCCTCCGGGTTCTCCGGTTTCCTCCCACAGTCCAAAAACATGGATCAAGTCAATTGAGTTCTCCAAATTGCCCCATGTAGTGTGTTTGTGTGCGTGTCTGTGTGAGTGAGTGTGTGCCCAGCGATAGATTGGCGTCCTGTCCTGGGTGTATCTGCCCAGCGCCCGAAACGTTCTCCCCTGGATGGGCATGGGGAACCCCCCAGCGACCCTAATATAGGATAAAGCGGAAGATAATGAATGAATGAATGAATGAATGAATGAGAGAGCGAGATCGAGAGCAATAAAGGGAGGGTGAAGAGAGATTTTATATTTTTATATTTTAATAAATATTATATATATAATTTTTTCCCCCCCTTTTGAATGTGAGAGAAAGCAGAAGGAGAGAGAGAGAGGGAGAGAGAGAGAGTAGCATGATGAGGTTTTTTGTGCAGTGTGAATATAAATAATATTTTGCTTTGTTTTACCAGCAAACACTTAAGATTTGCTTAATATGCTCCAGACATATTAGCTATGCATTATGTAGCAAGTCCAAGTCAAATCTCAAATCTTTTTTGTTTCACATAAAAGTCAAGTCTTACACTGTGACTTTAATGAGTGTTTTATCATCTGTTGCATGCCATCTACATTATAGCCATTATAACACAGCGATGGCGTGTCTAAAGAATTCAAAGCATGTACTGCATTATCGTCACTCCTTTCATCCACTAGCATGCAGCATCAGTAATGATTAGATGTTTGGTATTTGATCATTTTAAAAAAGCCTATTTGAAGTGATAGCAATATTTTTTTCTGAATAGAGACAAATAGCATTATTCCATGCTCACATTGTGGTGAAAAAAAATCTTTTCATTGTTTTCTATTAAAGGAAGGTTTAAGTTCTTATTATGTATTTCTGTAGCAACTTAAAATGCAGAATAATAATTTCTGCATTGTAACAAATGTAAACCCAGATACAAACAAGTTAATATGATTTTAGAATGTAATATAATTTAATCATGTTTGGTTTAAATTATATAGTTAGGAATTTAAAAAACACAAAAGCAAGTAGTTTTGTTTTTTTTTCCTCTTAATTTGATTTGTATTGTTTTGAAATCCTAAACAAAAGACAGGAAGATTATTCCATTGCCATTACCTTATTGGAAAACATGTTTCCACAAAAGGGATTAATTCTAGAACTAAAAGAAAACTTGTACAATGTAGCACAGCACATGTCATGATTAATAAAAACAAAGCATTTTGGTACCGAAGAACTTTGTAAATAATATGAAAAATAATGGTGAGGCAATAAAAATTTATGACAATCATATAATCAAACAAAACTGGATGTATTCAATAAATAAGAATAACACAATAGCAGAAAGTGTGTGTAAGACTGGGTTTTGCCTAAATGTGCAGGATACTTCTGATAAATCAGAAACAATCATCTTTACAACAACTAACCAAGGGCACAACAACTTGTAGGTTACTAATTTAACTAAAGCAATATTATGCACTCTTAATCTACCAAAGAGGTAAAACAAGAACAAAGCAGATACAAAACTATTTTAATAGAAGTTTATATAATTTAAAAAAAAGGGCGGCACGGTGGCTTAGTGGTTAGCACGTTCGTCTCTCAGCGCTAGGGATTCCCGGTTCGAATCCCCATCTGGGTGGAGTTTCCATGTTCTCCCCGTGTCCGCGTGGGTTTCCTCCGGGTTCTCCGTTTTCCTCCCACAGTCAAAAAACAGGGATCAAATCAATTGAGTTCTCCAAATTGCCCCATATAGAGTGTGTATGTGTCTGTGTGAGTGAGTGAGTGAGTGAGTGTGTGCCCAGCGATAGATTGGCGCCCTGTCCTGGGTGTACCCAGCGCCCGAAACGTTCTCCCCTGGATGGGCATGGGGAACCCCCCCGCGACCCTACTATAGGATAAAGCGGAAGATAATGGATGGATGGATAATTTTAAAAAGCCTATTTGAAGCAATAGCAATGTTTTTTTTCTGAATAGAGACAAATAGCATTATTAATTATATTAATCAACCAAAGTGTTAAAACAAAAACAAACGAGAAACAAAACTATTTTAATATACAAGTCCTCTTTGCATGAACAGTGTTCATACTGTTTGTTGTGCAAGTTTCTTAATACCTGGAGGTCAATTGAACTGTGAAGCAGAAAAAGAGGAGAGAGTACTGATATATTTTTATTGATCAGTTTTCCAATTCACTTTGCTGATGCTTTGCTTCCGATTTGTTTTGTTTATGTTTCTGTAGAACAGCAAATAAAAATCATTTTCAACTTTTTTTTTCTTACTGGTAGCACATCTCACCACTCGGTAGCTTTAAATCAGATAAAACAAACAAAAAAAAAATGTGGCACCGTTGCACAATATAAAATCACATACCACAATGAGTGGTATGGTATTTCTTTCCAATGATGTATATATAATTCATTCATATATGTTGATATGTTAAAATGTTCAGTGGTTAATAAATATTTTTCAATTTTATTTTTTAAAAACAAAAACATATTTAGCCTAATGAATGCCATGTAACAAATGTGGCAAAATTCATGAAACATCATGATAAAATAAAACAATTGGCTGAATGCTGAACATATTTTGTTTGGTTTCTGCTTCAGGCAAGAAATGAATTTCATCTCATTTCATCAAAAAACAACTTCCATCCATCCATTATCTTCCGCTTTATCCTATATTAGGGTCGCACGGGGGGTTCCCCATGCCCATCCAGGTGAGAACGTTTCGGGCACTGGGCAGATACACCCAGGACAGGGCGCCAATCTATCGCTGGGCACACACTAACTCACTCACACATACACACTATATGGGGAAATTTGGAGAACTCAATTGACTTCATCCATGTTTTTGGACTGTGGGAGGCCCATCTGTAGGTAATGTCTTTCGATAAACTCGTGGGTGAAAACCCTAATAAGATGCGAAATCTAGAATCACAAGAGATTCTCCATTCCCCAAATCGCTTGTTTTCAAAACCTAACTTTTATGAGCTATTTCAACATGTATGTAAAGACAATAGTAGAACAAATAAGCTACAATTCATGAAATACCAGCAGACAAATGGTGTAGTGATGAAATATTCATTCTATCTGAACATTTGCTATTTATATAAAAAAACTAGTGGGGTTGATGTTTGGATGTGATTTCTGTTGGGAGTTGTGGGAATCAGCTTACAATTATATCTATGTACTGCAAACAAACTTAACTTTATGATACAGTGATTAAACAGTGAAAGGCCTACATCTCATTTAGATGCAGGTAAGAGAACCATTTATAAGACAGAAAATGACTTATTTAGCCAATTATTTCTGCCCTAGGGATTTGCGTTTAAACACAGATAGAGAAACATTAATAATGTAAGCATTAAATGACCTGGAAAATATAGAATGTTTGTCTAAAATTTGCCTCATAGGATTAAGAGAAATCTCATTCATCCATAATGCCCTCCACTTACTGTTCAATAACTGCTCTCAGCTATAAACAGCAAAGATGAAGAGTGTAGGTATAATTATGAGCAACAGTGGGCTTTACCAGAGCAGATGAAAAATGAAGACCGGTTGCTGACAGGCATACAGATTGAGGGTGCATGCTAATAAAGGGTCGCTAAGGGCACCTTCAGCTCTTACTCATGCAAAAGAAACACAAGAAGCACTAGACCAATCCGAATTCTATACAAGAGAACATTAGTTGGCAAAGACAGAACAAATCTTTAAATGTGTTCCCAAACCATTGATATAATTATTTTAAAATATTGATTAAATTCAACATGCAGTTTAAAGAACAAATGAATTCTGAATCCTAAAGCACATAGGTCTAATCAAATAAAACACCTCAATGTAAAGGTTTACATTTGGTCTCCCAAATGTAAACCTTAAACTTGTTACCCTTTTAACAAAAACTCATTGAGTGTCTGTAACAGCTTGTTCATCTGCAAGTTACTTTGTTTTCTGAATATTTCAGCCACATTATGCTAATTCTTAAATGTTGTTGACCAAATATGGACCAATCAAAAGCTGTCAAAATGCTCAGCAGGTTCAAATACAAATCCAGTATTACAGGACCACAGGTGACCGCTTTTCAAAAAGGGCACCTAATATTTTAGCAGGTCACAAGATGCTTTTTACCTATAAAATAAATCTCGCACGAGGTTGTCCTAACTGCCCCAGCCCAAAACAATTCCTTGAACTGTGGAGCATCCTTAGATCTCCTTTTCTTTTCTCCTCTGCGCAGCAAGCAAGTGTAAATTGACAGCACATCAAAAACACTGTACAGTTAGTAATAATCCTAACAGAGCTACCCACCATGAGCTGTCATATTTGATAGAAAATAATGACATGGAATTTAAATCTATACATTATCACTTAGTATTTCTGCTTATAAAATGTACCTCACACATTTTCTGTGATTTTGTAGCTCATAAATATAGTCTTTATCATAGAGTAGTCAAGACTTTTCTGGCTACTTCATGTACTATTCATCCTGATACTTTTAATGTCTAGTTCTTATTGTAGTGTAGTGTTATTGTATCAGTCTTTCCAAATCACTTGCTTAGTGAGTTCAATGTTGGTATTTTTTCTAACCAGCCATGCATCAGTAATCCACACTGCACATTCAACACTTTATATAGTCCAGCAGCAGCCTCTACCTGCCAGTCAAGGTCCTTATTGGTAGTAAATTACTGCGTTGTAACATCTGTCAGTAACACCTGTGAAAGGTCTGGCTATCCCAGGAGGAGGTCTCTGAGAGGAAATGAGCCATGCTAGTGTTCTGGGGCCATGGGTACTTTCCAGAAGCCAGTGTGGTCGTCAATATAATGTCAGTCACATGACTGGTTAATTTTATTTTATTTTTGGCTGATGTAAAACCACAGTAAGACTCAAGACAAACTGTGATATCTGAGCAGCCCATATTAACATCCCTGTCTTACAGCCACAAATCCTAAACAATAGTATTTTGGATTTACACAGCTTTTTTAAGACTCTCTCTCTCTCTCTCTTCGACTCTTTCGCTCCCCTCCTACTGCTCAATGAATTTGTGAAAAATAACATTTTCTGCAGAAAATATTTCATTGTTGTAAAACAAAAACTTCTGGAAAATCAATTGATGGAATAAGATAGAACAGGGGGGGAGCAGCAGAGACACACGAGAAGCAGCGGAGACACAGTAAAATAATTTTGGGCTTTTATTTGATAAGTCACTGGCTACACTTTTTACTATTAAGGAATGATTAAAAAAAAGTCACCCAAAATGGTAACAGATGATGTGTTTTCCGAAAGAAATGGCAAAATAGATAATGAACAAATTTAGATACATTCAACTGTCAATGTGTAGTAATAACACACTCGTATAAAAAAAAAAAAGAAATTTAAGTATTTTTTCCATTCATCATAGGCAAAAACAGCTCAGGGCTGCTGATTAAAAATCACTTTTTAAATGCCAAGTACAACACAAGGTCTATTAAATAAATAAATAAAATATGTGCAAATAGAGGGCAGCACCATGTAGACAATTCACTTACAGAGAAGCAACACACACACACCTAACCATACCACCAATAATAGGCAAAAAATCTGGATCTAAAAGAACCTTTCACTAAAAGACAACATACATTTGTGTTACTGATGCAATAGTCCTCAAAAGACAAGGACAGACCTGCCTTATTCACCCAAGCATGACACCGTACTGATAATGATTCCAGCATGCTTTCTTTTTTTGCTCTCAATTAATCCATGTGACCTTCAGGCAACCTCAGCGCATTCAATGGAAAGCCCTCTCAAAGAAAGTCTATCTTGAGGTCACATTTCCCATGAATAAAAGCCCCTATTATTTAACAATACAAAACTTTAAGTCATTTAAAAGAAATATGAATCAATAAGAACAACTATTAATTTAATTTAATATAAAGTTTTTATCTAGTGATGTTAGGGTCTAGTTTTCAAATAATATTTTGAGTTTATATTAGTGGGTTATTTCTACTAAGTTTAAAATAATTGCTTACAATTCAGGTAATTAAAAATATCTGAATAAGTAGTTTGAAAAGAGTAGCACCATGAAATATGTCATTATGTTGCTAGTAATACAATAACAAAACAATAATACAAAAAATACAATAACTTCAATATTATATTAAAGTGATAAAGTGATCTATTTTGCTTAATGTACTTACACACAGAGTAATGTCCTCCACATATAACCCAGTGAAACACACACAAACACACACTGAGTGAAATGAGCACACATACCCGAAGCGCTGGGTAGCATTGTATATGGCGCATGGGGAGCAATTAGGGTTAGGTGCCTTGCACAAAGGCACTTAAGCCATAGAACTTGGTGGGACCGAGAATCGAACCGGGGGCCTAGGTTCGAACAAGGCTGGTTCGTGACCTAAAACCTAAAAAAATTCCATTTTTATATAAAGAAAAACTATGTTACTAAGATTGATTTTCAGAACGTGGCTTTGGTTTTGTTTGTAAATTGTAAGGAAAACGCAAGACGACAATAAGTAGCATTGCTATAAATATATTTTTAAAAATCAACTTCTTTGCTTAAACAAACAATAAAGTACTAAAAATTATTTGGTTGTCAAAGCTGTTTTTTAAAATTAACATGGATCTTTAAAATCAAAACCAAGTGTTCCTGCAATTATAAAGCAGGTAGGCCAAAAATACCAGAATAACAACAAATGTTATTCCCCTTTTTTTCTTGAATTAAATGGTCCAAATCACAGGCATCAGGTTTTCCTTATTCACAAGATAGTGACCAGCTAGGGAGGAAGTCATCTTACTAATGCGTTCTCAAGATCATGTGATGCCTGTCGGTGTAACTTCACAAGCTGTCACTCATGTAACTTTTGGGGCAGTGATAAACTGAAAAGTGCTCCTGCCTCCTGGATGAGACGAGCACAAGATAAAAGACAGCCATGATTGACTACATCACTGTGATCGATTGAAAGTGAGGGAGGGCTGGCACATAAGAGTTCTCTAAAACACAGCAACCTGTTTTCTTGGATCTAGCCTCACATGGTTATGGCATCATTAAGATTTGAAGCAGCAACCTTTGAATTACAGAGTAAGTGATTCCTGTTGCATTATTTTGAGACCTTAGGATGAAACACATAAAGAAATTAAGTGTGTGTTTTACACTTTTAAGTGGACCCAGGTGCGTGGTGTGAAAATGACTCCAGCATCCAGTTATGTGCTATTTTTTTTTTTCTATGAACCCTCTACTGAGGAAACATGAAACCCAAACTGTTACATCAGTGATATATCACACCAGCCCCAATTTCTTTGGGTTTAATTGCATCTATTAGAAGTATCTAAGACGGCCATGTTCAGACTGATATAATGAGGAGAGCGGGTAAAACAGGTAGTTGGTATGCAGGGAGTATACCAGGGATATGCTTGTGTTAAACAGGTTTATTATTTTTTAAATGAAGACAATGAAAGCAATATTTATTCTACTATAAACTCAACCTTTTCTTTTCATTGACATAATATTCTAGAAACGCCAGATTTTTATTATTTTTTTAGCAATCTCCGTTGGGTCATTTCTTTTTTTTTTTTCTTATGCATTCATGCTTCAAAATATTGAGCTTGAAGAGATTTCCTGTAAGAACTGCAAGGCAAAAGAGGGGGTTAACGCATATTAAAGCTCACAGGCTTGGACTTAATGAAGTTAATAGTTATTAAAGCCAATGATTTGATTATTTTATTATGTTTTATACTTTAATACATTTTATGAATAAAATACTTTAACACTATAACCAAAGTAAGGACATGTTAAAACTGCTCAGCAACACGATTTACTGAAAGCAGGTTCTCATAGAACCACAAACATACATTGCAGTATCCTTTATCACAGTGGGTTCACATACACACCCACAAAATGGATGGGAGAACATTCAGTAAACATTAAAATACTTTGCGTTAGAGAAGGAGGAATGGAGCTCAAAAAAAACCCCTAACCACATGAGTGGATCAATATCTTATTAGAACAGGCTGATGCAGTGGACCTCAGCAGGAACTCTGAAATGCGCAGTTCATCAAACTCCCTCTCTCCCAACACATGGAAGGGTTCTAAACATGCCATACAACAAATCAATCGTCCAAGAAACTTTACGCCAAAAACTGTTATGACGTGGAACTCTACTACACCAGGGACCTGGGGAAAAGAGGGCAAACAAAAAGAGAAGCTTGAATACCTTCAACAGCAAGACATATTGTTGGGAAACTGTCTTGTTTCGAACATCGAGGCTGCTTGGTGAAGCAGATCTGTCATTTTTTTTTTTACTGAGAATGCCATGCTCATTCGATGACAAATACATTTGAACACTGCATTGTAGGAAAATGTCTTTCAACATTGTTTGGCATGAAAATACCTGATTGTTCCCATTTTTATAACATGGCATTTTCAAGCATACATTTACACTGTAGTAACTCACTTTCCTTAATTCAACTTTAGAGGGACTGGCAATGAAATCTGTTGTTAACTCCTTTATTGTGCAGCCCTTCACTGAGGACATGTAGGTTTATTAACTAAAACTAATACTGCTAAATATTTATAGTGAACATCAGAAATGTATTTCATCCACGTTACCTTAAATAATAAGACTATAATGATATAGATCAGATATGAATTTAAGAGATAAGCTGTTACAGAAATACTTAAATCTGCCCATCTGGTACTAACAATCGACTGATGTCAATTTTATCTCTATGTACATAATCATACCTTGTACTGCTTCCCTACAATTGTCTGACAGGTAATTGCTAATAAATTTCTAATTAAGCTTGGTTAAATGTGTCCAGCGCCTGAGACGTTCTCCCCTGGATGAGCATGGGGAACCCCGCCGCGACCCTAATAGAGGATAAAGCGGGAGATAATGAATGAATGAATAAATGTGTTCCAGGGCTGACCATGCAGTTTGTACTATAATGTTCTTTTTTCATTAATATTTTGTGTGCTGCTAAACTTATGAACAGGTTTTGCAGAACTGATGTTACCCTTTCAGGCGAAAACTTACTAACAGAGATGCAGCTTGTACTGCACTGATTTTATCACCATCACACCTAACTATTTGATTTGTCGCAGTTCTGTTGTATTCACATCTCAATTGTGTAAAGTTGAGAAACTTCTGTTCTACTCTCATCACCTACTTTCTGACTTCTCGCTTGCACAATCTGCATTTTCATCCATCTCGAAAGGGAAATTAATGAGATGCAGCAACGCTTCACTTCCCTGATGTGAATGCACGCTCAGTTTGACAGCAGTTTAATCTCCCACACCAACCTTAAATAAAGCATTTTAAAAGAAGAAGAAGAAAAAGAAAAAGACGAAAAGGGTAAAAGATACAGTAAAAAAAATCTGGATTTGTTGCAGTCAGTTGAAAGTCTGAGGGTGAATTGAAAGTCAGAGGTAATGGAGTTCACCTGCAACCACTCAGATACCAGTGACAGACAGCAAAGAAAAAATGAAAAATGAAAATCTGCAGAAAAGATGGTTAAGAGGAAACGAATCATGGAGAAGGTTTATGAATGCTTTATGAACAGATGAACAAGCGTCATCATAGTGATAGTATAATGTCTGGAAAAAAAAACATTACAAAACCTCAAAACTACTACTTAATATCTGTGATCCATGAAGATTCTTCAACATCCTTCACCTTTGTTAAACACACACACACACACCACTTTGGTTTTTCCCTTTCGTTTGTACACATACTATCCATTAAACCATATAAATGCACTTTGTAGATGTGAAATTCCAGACTGTAGCCCATTTTTCTGCATATTTTTAAACACGGGGGGAGCAGATAACTATATACAGAAAAGTATATAAAGAATCAGCTAAAGGAAACATGATGCAGATAATTTCTTAGAACAAACGTGCACCCACATTAAGCACTACTATAAAGGAATGAAAACAAATATCTGGAGCAAAAATGGTGAAATCTGATGGGACACCCCATAACATTAACAAGTGCAAAAATAAAACAGATCAGTTGTCTAGACAGCACACTTTGAAATGTAAATAAATATTTGTATTTGTAACTCAGGTAGATAATATTTAAACCAGTTGTCCATGAACGCTGGTATGTGTGTGATGTTCAGGAATGTAATGGAACTATCGAATCGGGCACAGTTAACCTGCTAATCCCTGAGCATTGTGGGAAAGCAGAAACTGGCAGAGAAGAGGTCAGTCTGACAGAAATGTCTGGAACTCATAGATCCACAAGTCATCCAGTTTTCGCTGTCCAAAAAGAGACTTAACATCATACTAATGACAAAAGGAAGCTATGTAACAAGTAAAACAGCATCCAGATGTATGTACATTAGTAATCTATGACAGTACTGATGACGTAAAACATTATTGTGAGAAGTACACGCTGCAAAAGCTCTACTGTGTACAGTCAATCTATGACTAAATTGCCACTGTCTGGGAAGCTGATGAATCAGATTATTAAGAAACAAGCCTTGTGTTTAAAGGGCAGATATCAGCAGGAGCTTTATATAAATCTGTGTATTTCTGAGAGACTCATAAAGCTGTGTATAGTAGCAGACTGTATGTGGAAGGGAACGGAGAGCAATATGGCCATCCTTTAACAGGTGGCTCTCTGTATGACGCTGTGTATGTTATAAAAATAAATAGATAAATAAATAAAAAAATCACAGCACACAGCACTCATGAGTCATACATTGATTAAAAAAAACTAAAATGCCCCCACTGTAACATACAAAAATACCATACATTATCCACAATAATTTGAAGCATATAGATTTTCACACACATTGTATGGCAAAAAAGGTCAATCTTGGTTTTTAGCTTTTATTATAGAAATCATAAGTCCAACAAAGCATAATGTTTTAAAGAGTGCATACAATTAAATTAAAGCTTAATGTGCTGTCTTGCTATTAACAAGGTCTTAAATCTGGCGTCTCAGAAGTTTTTTTTTTTTTTACTTCAGTGGTATTTTTTAAAGTGTTAAAATTTTTGACAAGTGCAATAATAATGGGAATTTATCAGAAATTTACCAGAAAGACTAACATTTACTGTATAGTTACTTAACTAACATTTACTGTATAGTTAATAAAATTAAAAGGTAATTACTGGGCTGCCTCATGTGTGGGAAAAAAGCTGATGTACAGAAAAATGAAAGCCTTGTAGACACCAATTAAGACATGCAAATTAAAACAAGGGTACATTGAAGTGTGAAGCAAAAGGTGGCTGGTGTAACAAATCAGAGAATCAAAATTGCATATTGCATTCATCTTTTAGAACAAATTACTCAGCAATTATTCTGATATCTCAGTGAATATCAGAAAGTTCATGGTCATACTTCCCATTAGGGCTGCCCTCTATAGTTGACCAACCTTTAATTAACTAGAATACGTTACAGTTTAATTACTCAATTTCCCCTTCCACCAAAACCTTACATTCAGTGGTTCGGATCAATCTGCCAACTTCATTCTGGTTCTCATGCACATTTATTCATGCAAGTCAGCAGATGGATGTCGTTATCATCCAATCTCAACTAAATTACAAATAGAATA
Organism: Corydoras sp. C115; assembly: GCA_019802505.1. Lineage (NCBI taxonomy): Eukaryota > Metazoa > Chordata > Actinopteri > Siluriformes > Callichthyidae > Corydoras > Corydoras sp. C115. Next base: position 1,378,656 of record JAFMOC010000076.1, on the reverse strand, counting down.
AGGTTTATGTGAAAGCAGCCTTGCATTGTCAGCAAATTTGTCAGTGTTTGGCAGTTGCTTTCTCCCAAAGCTACTAAAAAGGTTTGTAAACAGAAACAGCAAAACTGGTTGCATCTAGTTAAAAGGTTAGTTAATTATTCAGGGCAGGAACTAATCTTAATTGTGGGATCATTTATATGATCAATCTTTTTTTTTTTTACTTTACTTTACTTTTACATGAGAGATGCTGGTGCCTTTCAAGCTCTCAAAAGACAGGACCAACCGTAGCTAACTTATTCCAAGGCAAAAACGCAAATACATGAACTCTGAACTCTTTCGGTGAGGCACTATACTAGTATAGTACAAGTACACTATACAAGTACTACAGCACTATAATGTAGCCCAATAGGATCATTAATGAACCACTAAAAAACAATGTGTGCTTTAATACAGTGAAAAGTAAAATTTTTAGGAAAACCAGAACACATTGTTTAATTTCGATGTGTACATTTGATAATAATAAACCTGAACTGACTGGCTGCTCAACTGATCATACTGATATTATTATGTCATGCATTTAAAATCATTGCATCTTTTGCATGTAGCATTCTCAATAATTTATAGTGTCTATTGTGATATTTATATAATGTATTACAGTGTTAGTTGCCACTTACAGTATTCTTTTATCTTTGTACTCTCAAAATGCAAATATTTGAAACAACAAGCAGATGTTAGTACTGAGCAAAGCAATGCATTTCATCTAAAATATGTAAAAATACGTTGGTATTGACAATTTCCTTCCAAGATCTTGATAATCTGATCTGAGAATGCTGACAGAACAAATGAGTCGTTATCTACTATGCTGAGTACAGAATATTAGGACCACTTACTGACTGGCATCAGAACAATGGGAATATCATATTACAGATGCTCAAGCCAGCAGTATTTCACAGGAACACAAACACATTCTCACCAAGACCTACACCTACTTTTTTCTTCCTTTAGCAAATATAATTAGTTTACAATAATTGTATTCATGATAAAAAAAAAATGTAAAAAAATTAAATAAAATGAAAAAGGGAAGAATGAATGTACTGTGGCAGAAAAATAGGTGAACAAAACAATAAGAAAATATGTGTATGTGTGTGCTTAAATGTGATTAATTCTAAATATTATTAAAAACAATTATAATTGTATAAAGCTAGTAGATAGCAGTTCAGTGGAATAGGCCTGTGTAATGGGATGGGCTGACATGCAGATGTACTGCCATTGTGTCAGGTAGCTACTCGATTACACAGCCAGCAATCCCTGCAAATGATAGATACTGCAAACACAAATCCACTTAGTCAATAACTGAGCTGACTGACAGAGTTGTTAGTGTGGATGAATGAGCAGTAGGTACTTGAGCTTAATGTCTCAGGACAGAATAAGTGTGGGCAAAAGGCAAGAACATGTCACGGTTAAGGTCACGGGTAAATATTTATATTTGCTAATGTTTGAGGAATTAATGGAAATACAAGTGAAATACAACTACAACTGATGGGGTCGATTAAAAACCTATTAAAATAATGTGAGTTAATAAGTATAAAGGTAAAAAGGTATAAAGTGTATATAGGTGTTCCTCCATAAAGCATTTAGAGTCATACAAACGTTGACATTGGAAGACAATTTTCCATCAGATTTGATAAGTGTGTTTAGGTGTGCTTGAAACATAAAGAATGACTCACCGGTGAGGTTGGTGCGAGCACTGTAAATACCCAGGTACTGGCCATCTGTGTTGGGTGTATAGCACTCAAATACGCCCTGGTCCTTGGCCTGCAGTTTGGTGATGTGCAAGAGGGCAGAATCACCACTCAGTCTCTCTACATAGATCTCTTTAGCATTGACACGTGAGGCATAGACAGCATAAGCATAGTTGGGCTGGGCTGTGCTCACGATGCGGATTTCTCGATCAGGGGCTGTGTCAAGGTATATCGACCACTCAAAGTCCTGCTCCACTCCCTCCCTGTAGCCAGTCACATTACACCAGATGGTCACATGGGAGCCCTCAGTTCTCACCAGTGGTCCAGGCTGCACTGAGACCAGTCTCTGGGCCTTGTTCATGCCTGTTGTAGAAAGAGATAAGAAGATAAGAAAAGATAAGGGAAGATAAGAGAGGTAACCATTAGTTGATCCAATTTTAATGTGTATTAACAAAAGCAGCAAATCATCTGGTTTCAGACCTGCAATAATCTACAGTACTTCAGAAGAACTCCTGATTGCCACCAGCAGAATGACCAGTCAAGGCACCATTCATGTCGCTGGCCTGATCTTTTAATGTATTACAAGTAGCAGGCATTTACTTGTAATAAACAAAAGTGTCATGTAATTATGGAAATGCTTTTGAAAGCTTTGTCAGAACATGGTACTGAATTTTAGCAAAATAAATTATCCTGTCAAAAACAAATTATCACACAAAAAGGCTCTTTGAGCAGCTTAATGAGAACCTGATAAAAAAAGCAATTCTCCAAACCAGTGGTTTAGGATGTGTTGTCATCAGGAGCCAAAACTGGCACTATTAGCTCCCTCTTAAGTTTATTCTCAAGCATCTGCTGCTGAGAACAGTGATGGCATAGAAACACTTGGATTTGTGTTGAGTGAGAGTGAATAGTTGCGGGGCATTATCTTCTTACTGGCAGAATGAAGGAGGGAAAATGGAAACAGTTGGGGGTGAGAAACAGTTAAGAACTGATGCCTCAGATGTCATTGTCCAATCTGTAAGAAGAAAAAATTACAGCCCATCTGCAATTTAGCAGTCCCATCTGGCATGGTTCTGGGAGTGTGTAGGTGTAGAGGAACTGGTGAGGGAGTGAATGCTGCCGGCAAATCACCAGAGCAGTCTGTGATGTAATTATACTGAAATATGCACATGCATTATGTGCACCTTGAAAAAGACAAAACGTGGCCATTCTCTCTCACACTCTCATTTGAAAATTCTACAAAGTCTTTCATTTATTTAATTGACACTTACTCACGGGTTAAACATAACTGCGACTGGCCTTAGTCTAACCCTAACCTTATCCTGAGTTCAAAACATATTCGTAAGAGATCTGTATAGAGAGTAAATCTGTCACAATCATGCAATTTAATTGTGGTAACCAATTACCATATAGATTAATTGTGATTAACATGTTAATGAGGTTTTATTTTTCCACAGTTTAAGTCTGTATGATAAATGATAGTATCTCACTCACTTACACACACACCCTGGTATTTTGTTATCAAATGTGATCAACAACCATAAATAATTTACATTTGTGAACTATTAGCTTAAAATAGCTATGCATTATCAAAATAAATATAAAATGATGAACTGATTTATTGTAACTCAAATTACACAAGCCAGTTCTTAAATGCCATTGTGTTAAAAAGAACAAAGTACACCATACTTAGTTAGGTTAAATATCTATTAGTTGGTTGTTGCAATAGAAAGACATTAAATTTACATTTTGGATTTGAACTGAATTCATTGTGGAAAATAATTGGGTCAGTATGGCACACCGGCATAATGGGGTGGAGCCCATGAAGGGGAGGCAGGGTTGGGACACCTGCCATTAATAATTGTAGTTTGGAGTGTAATTATCTCCATCTCTTAAAGAGGTCGGAGAAAGAGAGAAAGCCTGATCTATACAAAATCTAATATTGTTATTTTATGTAAAGACTTTCTTTTATGTTCACAAAACAAAGCCTTCTTTATTTGGTACACCCACCTGTTCCCCAATGTCACACACACACACACAATAATACCACAGTCAGTGAAAATAATACCATGATTCAGATCTGGTGATCATTTTAAAATTGCATCAGGGCTATAGACATTTAGATTAGAGAAACAGTAATGAACTGGAAGAGGTTATTTTTCATTTTATTTTTATTTACAAGACAAATAGGCACATGTCGCTGAACTTTCACCCAAAAGTAATGTTTAGTGAAACTAACCAGACATTTATGTACTCTCAGACCTTATAATGACCCGATGCTTTCAGACAGGTGCTTATATACAAAATGCAGAGTGCAGATGTGCTTTTACTTTCAGAAGATGATCTGTTCTTTAAACAGGCTCATGATTCGGCTCGACTCTTGACTCATGGCTGGTGTCCAGAAAACATTTACACAGTTGCTCAACTACTTTATTATATGCTAGCCACTAAGCACTAGGTCAGGTAATGTACTGTGTCTTGGTAACCTTGACAGTGGTTTGATTACATCGTTCTTCAAACCAAGAAGATGGTTATCTCACCACCGCTCATGATTACACTCTCAACATGTAATAGATTGGTTGGTAAAGTGTGTCCGAGGCCAGCTCATCACTAGACAGACTGTGACAATTTTCCACACCTCTGCTGACAAATTGGCACACAACTTTTTTTTCCACATTTCACAGGTGTTGTCCCTCATGACATGGATTGCAACAGCCTGCTCTTAAAAGCTGTGTTCATGCTAACAGTACTAAAACTGTGTTTAATACTGATACGGACCACTAGCCATAAAAGTTATTTAAGCTGTAATTTAGATTGTGACTAATAAAATAAAAACTGTAAAATAAAAACTAAAATGAAAGTAACCAGTATCATTAAAGTAAACAAAAAATAAAGAGTCCTCTAACAAATTAATCTTCTAAATCTAATAACCTTAGAATACTAGAACAGCAGTAATTAATTAATTACTTTACATACGAGACAATGAAGTCACAGTTAGAAAACCAACATTGTAGAGACAAAAAAATAACAAAAACGATACACATTAATAGTCATCTGAGGTAAGGTAAATAAACAGGAACTTACGGTAACTTTCCTCACAAAATTATTTAAGAGACTCGCTCTTGTGCAGTTTTACTATTATAAGCCTTTTCCACATTGCAAAGTTTACACCACATTGTTGAATCTGTCCAACTTTAGATGGCCATGGGCAGTTTTTATGTTTTACCACAGCTTGCTCACTGGGGAAATCCTGAGCTGCATCCCAAAAGACATGCTGCACTCGCACAGTTCAAAAGGTCTCAATATTCCATAAGAACAGCAGGGGAATTTTCACCTACTACTTGATATACTGAATTTTTGAGCACACCGGTCATTCTCACCTCGTGTGTGATGCATAGTACTGTATTAAGCGATTTTACTACAAACTATCCATAAAATAAATACGAAATGAAGGCATATGCTTTATACACTTATAATATTTTTATAAATATATAAATTACAGTGTATAAATTGGTATAATTTAGAGATAATTTAGAACATTACATACAACTATTTTAAATAACCTAAACCTAAACCCAATGCTTTAATATAAACAAATCAGTGAATGACCTGGGGACTAATCATCCCTTTACATGTTCATAACTTAATTTTAAAAATCACATTATTATAAAAAGCAAGATAACTGCAGGTTAGTTGGATTTGAATTCAATGGTGATGAACACACGGGGGGAACATCATGTAATTTTTCACTTCAAATGCTTTAATTAACTACATACAATAAAGTATGTGACTCATGCTTTTACTCATTCAACTTGTATAAGCTCATATTAATGGTCTATGTTTCAGTCTTTTATTTTACTGTAAGTATTCTCCCGATAAGGAAAGTAAAATAAAATGTATCAATGACCAATAAGAGACAGAACTCTGCAAACCTGCAACTTTGTAACAGCTGAACAGAGCACAAAACTTTGAGAAGCACCGAGTTTAAGAAACATTGATGAAAAGTATGCATCACTCAGTTATGTTAAATAATCAGCAGTGTGTGTGTGTGTGTGTGTGTGTGTGTGTGTGTGTGTGTGTGTGTGTTTAAATCAATAAAATCTAATGTATGTCCAACAACCAATATCACAAAGAAAAGTATCCAATATATACCAAACTGAATGTTATGTGCTGCCTAGTGCAAAAATGTCCATTGTTAAAGGCCTATGTGTGACTAATCTAGTCATGTAGTGCATGTGGACAACTAAGTCATCTCTGTCTTCTCAGGCTCGATTATTCCCCCATCTACATTAGAACACAAGCTCAGGGCTTTCACACTTAAACATTTCACAGGTTATATTTAATGATTATATTACACAATATTTCAAATATTACTGATTGCAATGAAATTCCTTTAGTTTTTTTTATTTATCTATATTTTTGTATAACCTTTATAGTGACCCACTGCATATGGTACACAGATAATAAAATAATAAAAACATTAATAGTCAAGGTTAAGTGCATTTCCAAATACATTATTATAATGCATATTAGGATAACTTTTGTTATGACATTGATAATTCCTTTTATAAAGTCCTTAATTAGTTCAACGCAAATTGTTTTCATTTGACTCACTAAAAGAAAAACAGAGCGATTTCAAATCATGTCATCCCAGTACGGCATTAATTTTGACAGATGTAACAACTGGGTTGTTTTGTATGAACTGATTGCAACTCAGATACATGGCAATAAAACACTACAGCAAGGCATATGATTTTCATGCTGTGTGCAATTTTCCTCAATACTTAAAGTAGTCAGTGGGGAGAAAAATATCATTCTGGTGTATCCTTATTGCATACCAATAAGAACTACTTCTAGTTTCCAAACTCTTCCTTTTGACTTATTTATAGACTAAAATAATCAAATCAGTATTTAACTGTACAATGTCATGTGAAAGCATGCTTGGTTCTTAAACTACTCTAGCTAATAACATTGCAGACATAAATACAGGAATGCTGCACTAGTCTTACAAACTATATAATAATTTAACATTAAAGCATTATTTTAGTATCACAGGACTTATAAGTAGGCATGTGAGAATGAGAGCCACCTATCCCGTGTCCCCTCAGTGTGATTGCCTAAGGACAAGGCTTTAGTATTACCCCATCATTTTGAAGATGTTCAGCTGAAACAGCCATGACAGCCTCATCTCTCTCCTTTAATGCACAGGGGAATGTGGCTTTTTCATGTATCGCATGCTAGACTTTGCCAGAACAACCACTTCTGCCGTACCATCAAGCACATGAAATATGCATCACATACAAAGTAGGCTGCATAACCCTGACACTCTCTCTCACTCTCTACAGAATTCTGCAACCTAGGATAAGCTGTATCAGCTTTATTACAGCAACTGGCAGTGTGTGTGTGTGTGTTTCAACAAATAGCAATTTTCAGAACGACTGCTTTGTTCTTAGATGTCACAAATATTATGTGTCATTGGACAGGTTTAGAGCTTGGGAGCGATTTAAACCTACAAGTTCTCAAAGTATCACCTCTTAACTTCAGTCATCTTTATTCTGAAAGAAACTCTGTCCTTGCTGGCGCTGTCAAGCTTTTAAAACATATATCTGCTGTTGTTCTGGTATTGCTGTATTTCCAAAGCATAAACTGAGGAGTGTAGAGACTCACCACCCCGCCATTGTTGAGGAAGCAGCCGTTTAAAAAGGATGAAGCATCATGTCCATAAGTAAATAGCAGATATGTGGACAGACATATTGAGACAAGATTTTTAATGACTTTATGAATGAACAAATGATATATTCAGTCATCTCACCACAAGTGTGTTAAATCAAGGACGTGGAAATGTATTTCAAATAGTATTCTTCCAACAATATATGAACAGTGTGGGGAATGTCTTTTACGGTTTCATTTTGACTGTAACATATACACAACCTAACCATAAAGACATGGTCCTATTGAAAATCTGATGAAACTGTACAAAGGTTGCAAGTTAGGCCCTTTTGTCCAACATCAGTGTGTGACTCACAAATGCTATTCTGTATGAATTGACAAATATTCTAACATACTCAGAGCTTTCACAGCTCATAGATATACACCATTGTACAGTACTAATTCGGTACAGTATGTGATGGGAATTTTTGTAATATATCTAATTCTGTATTACAGAATTACTGCAGGATTGTGGGCATATGTTAAAATGTTTTGGTTTAAGAGTGTAGGTGTTTAAAAGCATATGAAATGTTTGATGTGTCTAATTTCATATCTAGAGGCTGCTTTAAAGCAACAGAGATTTGTTGTTGGGTTTTGTTTATTACAAGTCAATTTAACTATTACTATCTAGTCAGCACATGTGGACGAATTTAGCATGTTCAAAAGGTCTTCACAAACATAACCCACGACAATTGCACAATACCAAGAAATGTCTGTGTTCGATCTACCACCTGTTCCCCAGTGCTGTTGTAAATCACAGGGAAACTTCCCACATTGTTGATTTCAATAAAGCAGACGGATCCTCTAACTTCTGTGTATCGTTTTCTCTCATCATACACTGCCTCGAAACTGAGCTACACTTAGCATGGCAGGCTTCGTGTTTGTGTATTCTCAGTGTGAATTCGAACTGTACAGTACCATTACTCCCCTGGTCAATGATGATCTGTTAGCATCTTGGTGGTAAAGCTTTAAAAACATCAAAATCGTGTGAAAAAACACATGCTTAAACATTGCCTTTGTATTAGCCTTATTTGAACCATATGAATCCAGATTTATATTTGGCAGAATGTATTAAAATAATTTGTTTGAGAAATGAAGCACAACCTTACTGTCAGGATAATTTCAGTGAAAAAAAATACTTGCAATGAACAACAAACTCAGACATTAAATTTTTTATGCCAAGAAATCTTTCTACATTACATTAAAAAAGCATGGACCATTAAAAATTTACATTTTTATCACTTTTAACTAAAATGCATTACAATAAAAGGTATTTGTAGTTGGATCCTGCATAATAAATACTGCAAAATATCTTCATGTAAGGATACTCCAATGTTCTGAATTGATAGTTTTGAATATGACAAAAAAAAAATAAAATAAAAAAATCAACCAAGCATTTATATTCAGCATTAGCTTTTTGTACTGTATGGTGTCCCTGCTTAGGAGAAATGCTTGTTTAAATATATTATATTATTAATTTGATTATGAAAAGCATACCATTAAAGAAATGAGTTCAATTAAGGGAAACAGCAAAGTCCAACAGGATTTCACACTTTCAAAAGACTGTGATAAAAGAGGAAAGTATGACTAAACAGCAAAGAAAATGAAATTGAAGAGCCGCTTTGTCTCTGGTTAGCAGCAGCTTTGTGTAAAAGACTTTGATAAATCTTTCATAAGGCAAAATTATCACTGCCTTTAAGACATGATGTTGGTTTTGCTGTAATTGCCTCTTAAGATCCAGTGATATGGGACTTAGGGAACGTTTACAGATGCTGACCATGAATCTACATTAATGAAGGCAAACTAAAACATATCACATCCCTCCAACCCATCTGCTTAGGATGACAAGTACATAAGCAAAACCTGTCTAGAATCACAACCAATGTTAGCACACTGTCCAGCTCTACCACCTATAATTTATACAGGGCAATTAGACAATAACTATTGCCCATCTTTATCAAGTACTTGGTATGATGCACATACAAGAATATTCAGTAAATAGCCTCAGGGGTTGAAGCCAGAGAAGATGGCTTTAAAAGGCTATAAAAAAATAAAACTTTTCCATCTTAAAGCCCTTAAATGTTTAGCTCTTTTAGCTTACTTTAAAAGTACTGACAGTGCTTCCTTTAATATAACAAATTATTTAACAAAAAAAATAATAATATAAACGTGTATCAAAGATTTTCTTAATATAAATGTAAATAACAAACTGAATTAAAAGGCTTAGGACTCGAGGATAGAAATGGAACTGGACAAAGACACTATTAGAGTTCAGCAGTAGACATGATGAATTGATGATGAATGATAGAGTGTTGGCATGAACAAAGCGATTTGAGTCTAAGCTAAAAACATGAGAGTCAAGTATCAAGATCTAACCTTTTTGGAATTGCAAGTGCAAGTAGTATTATTACAGATGAAATTTCCCTCCGGGGATTAATAACTTATTCTGATTCTGGTATTTGCTCCAGTTTCCAACTGGAAATTTTTGCAGTGGCTCATATATTGTGCAAGAATGTCATAAATCAACCCAGACAAATGAGAAATTAATATAACTATTTGTTGAGAAAGTAAATCAGATAGTAAGATGTGGATATACAGGCTTATGGTACACAATTAGAGAGACATATTTAACAGCATTTTTGTTTAAGTCTCTTTTAATGACGCACGTCAGAATAAATATTTTAATTGTACATTAAAATTCAAATTGTCCAAAGGTTTGTGTAAACTACAACCACCAAAGCCCTACACATAAATGTACCATAATTCTAGATTTATTTTTAAAGCAGCCTTGCAATTTATATATAAAGATTATTGTAGCATCTAAAAGCACATACTTTAATGAGAAATTTGCTCCACATACTCTGCTTGCCTTTTACAGTCTAAATGATGCTTACCAATACCATGAAACATGTATGCATGTGTGTAATTCCCCATCGGTCCTCATGTACGACACATGATTATGATTAAGAAATACAAAGCAGCAGGAAATAAACAAACTGAACTCTAAAGCTGGGATATAACCAAGTGTTTAAGAAAGCAATACGTAATCCTTACAAAAGCACAACGTCTATGCAGTCCTTCAGCTGTGCACGACCAAACAACACACAGTCTTTGAGACCCAATGCTACAAACTTGACAAAGAGGCACTCCTGTCTGTCTGTGCTGGAGCAGCTGAGATCACAGCTGCAGTGCCATGTGTGAATGCAGGTCCGTGCCTGAAAGTAGCACACAAGTGCATGATAAGTATAATAATACAAAAAGGCTAATTGATTAGGATCTAATGTGCCTCAGAGCACAGAGATTTATAATTTTTAAATATGGTTGCATTTACTGAATTACATGTTAGAGTTTTTGGTAGTAAAAAACAGTTTGCAGAAGGACCTGGTGTGAGATATAATCTGGTAAAAAGTAATCAAGTTTTGAGTCTCATAAGTGATTACTTTGTTCTGCTCCATAGATTTAATTAGGTGTTATCTGAGCCAAAAGAAAAAACATTTTCCTATTCATTCATTCAGTATGATAATCTTGTTTAGATGATGCACAGGGCTGTACACATGGCTGTTCAATAAATACAATGTGTATGAGCAGCAGCCTTCTCCTTGCAACCCAGCATTACATATCACTGTTTTTTAGTGTTCTCCAAATATCTAGATCCATAGACATTAACATAAGCTAATGTGAAAAAACCTTCAGTTGATTAAAGGTTACAGTGTTCCTTTGTGACCTTGCATACTTGTATGCCTTGCTTCTGACATAATATTTGTAGATTGCCAACTCCTGGGAAGGGTAATAATAGTCCAAACTCCTTAGATATGCTTTTGTAACCTTTTTCAGCCTCATCAACAATCCTTTTTCTGATGTTCTTACAGTACATATTTGCTTTGTTCGTGCCATGAAACACATTCACTAACAATTATTGTGAAGAACAGACACCAAATCCTATTGCTTGATTTTTGTTTCACATTATATTCCTTTTAAAATATATGTACTAATGGCACTGATAATAACCAATAGTAAGATTCTTGTCGTTAAATTATTGATTTGGATGTCTTTATCAACTTTTTGGACTTGTTCAAAATCTAATGAAAGTTTGCAATGTCCCAAAGTCCACGTCAAACTATTTTAAATGCTGTGGCAGGACCATAAGCTGTGTATAAACAAAAGTAGAAACATTGTATATTATTAATTAAATGTTAAGTACTTAAATTTTTATAGAAGGGGTTTCTAATTTGGCCTAATTTCTGTTAAATAAACATGTTTACCTTAGGTTGTATTTACCTGATAATTCATTCATTCATTATCTCCCGCTTTATCCTCTATTAGGGTCGCGGTGGGGTTCCCCATGCCCATCCAGGGGAGAACGTCTCGGGCGCTGGGCAGATACACCCAGGACAGGGCGCCAATCCATCGCTGGGTACACACTCACACACTCAAACACACTCTATATGGGGCAATTTAGAGAACTCAATCAACTTGATCCATGTTTTTGGACTGTGGGAGGAAACCGGAGAACCCGGAGGAAACCCACACGGACACAGGGAGAACATGGAAACTCCACCCAGATGGGGATTCGAACCGGGAATCCCTAGCGCTGAGAGGCGAACGTGCTAACCACTAAGCCACCGTGCCGCCCTTTACCTGATAATTTCCTTCAAATATAAAGAAACAAAAGGGCAAAAGTTCATTTAGGAAGGAAACCTTTTGCACAGAGTAGATGTGAACAGAACTCATTTCTGAATATTTTCATCACAGAGTTACTCAATGGTCCTAAGCAGCCTCTCATTGTGTCTGCTTGTAAAGGTTATTTAGTTGACAAATGAGCAAATATACTCATCGTTATGCCCAGTGAGGCAACAAAAGACACAAAATATTGTATATTAATTTCGGTGTGTGAAAGTGTGTGTGAGAGAGAGGGGGGGGGGAGAAGTTATTTGAATTCCTTTCATCTTCTCTGTGGATTTTTAGGGTGATATTTTAGCAGGCCTTCTGTTGGAGTCCAAGACTTTAAACAACCAAGCTTTTGAATTCATTTCTAAAGCTCTTTTTTTTTAGATCAAAGAAATAATAAAAGGAGTTTCGACTCTGAACTAAACACCACTTTAAACCCATCACAGCTTAAGTCCGACAAGACAAACTAACTCCTAACTCATATTGCCTTGTGAGGTATTTTCCTTGTAATCATTTTTAAAGGATTGCAATAATAACAACTCAGAAAATAAAACCTCAAAGAAGTGCAGGATGACTGATCCTTGTTTTTACTTAATAAGTCATTCAAGAGCTTCCATTTAATTGCTTTACAGACCAAAGCTGTGTAACAGAAAATCGACATTGTTCACACAATAACAAAAATCCAACTTAACTGCAAGTTATAACTGTGAATTCAGATTTAAAAATTGTACTTGGGAAGTTTACCCAGGTTATAAATGAGCCATCTTTAGCAATACCATTTAACAAAAAACCATAAACATGGTTGCTTAAAAGAAGTTTCATATAAATCTCTCAATAGGTCACTGTATGAGTTATTGAAGGAATATAACAAAAACATGATCTAAAATGATAGCAGGGTTCATTTTGCCAAGAATGTTTACTTTTAGAGGCATTGTTTATGATTTCATTTTGATTAGGTCCTTATTAAATTTCAGGGTTCAATTTCAATTTTAGTCTAATTTAAATTAATGTATACATTACACACAATACATTTCTTTCTTTTACAATTATTGTAATTTGTTAAAATAACACCTTTGCACTCATCTCAGGAGTTTTAAGGAATTTAAAAGTATTTTTCAGTTTCAGTTAAAAAATGGCTACTGTTATCTTTTCATAGTATATACATTTACAGTCGTGCTTGACTGTGAACCCTTTAGAATTTTTCTGCAAATATGATTTTCATACAAGTCCTAATAAGAGAACCAAATTGAATAAATAAAAATATTAGACTTGGAAAAGTTATCTAATCTTACGTGTGAGTAGGAAAAGTATGTGAATCTTTACTATTAGATAAGATAAGAAAAGAAGTTGATGTGATGATGTTTAGGCTGGAAAAGGTTACAAAATTCACATTTTGACCTTTGTTTACCCTCCCAGGAGTTCTCAACCAACAAAGATTGTTTTGAGAGCAAAGTATGTAGTCTGCAAGGTCACAAATAAACCCAAACTAAAGTTCCCTCTGACATTGGCTAATGTTGATTTTAAGTCCACCATCAAGAGGACACTGATCATAGATCAATGGTGAAAATGGATAAATTACATTTCTTGCTGCTTACATTACAAATTTTCCAATGTCTGTGCATAAAAGTTTATTTAGAGTGTTTTTCTATGGGCTAAATTGTCAAACATTTGCTTTACATATCTCAGGGCAATTATTTGAACAATGCTAAAAAAAGGAATTAGAGATTAAGTGTCATATGTGTGTGTCTTATATCATCTGCTTTCCCATGAGCACATCTGCGGATCATTGAAATTATTGCTAATAGGAATGAATGAAAATTACAGTGTAAAGATTTTAATAATATTTTTATAATAATAAATAATAATACACCAATAACAGGGAACCAGGGATGCCTCATGTTCTGATGTTCAAGCAACCCCGAACAGCATACTGTACAGTACAGGACACTGTACTGGACACATACTGTACTGTACAGTACACTGTTATAACTAGATGACTTCAATCTAATGAGAACAGTATAAATAGGTAAGATGGGGAGAGAACAGTGGCTAACACAGGGTATGACTGTCAAATAAGCCCAATGACCATAAGGAATATAGCAGCAAACAAAAATCATGTTTGTTATGTGTATAGATATTAATTCAGTACAATTAGTGTTCCATCATTTATTTCACTCATGCATCAGTAAACAGGCCAATAGTAAACAAAATGAGTGCAACTCATCCCTTATAGTAAGTTATTCATTTCCTTCTCATTCTTGCCACACTCAGGTTTGTCGTGTGTACCTGTAAAGTTTTCAACATGATTTGATATACTCTTGGGTGCCCCAAAGCTAGAATTGAGCTGACAATGAGATTTTGAGTCTTCTTCAAATATCACACACTGTGAATAGTTTAATAATCCAAGTAGGGCTGGGCAGTTCCTGTTAACCATTTATCCAGTATACCGACATTTATTCCCTAAACGGTATGAATTTTATATACATGATTATAGCACTGTGTAGATTGTACAACAGCTGTCAGCTGTGATACACTAGAAGTGCAGTGCAAATACGTTGTGCAGCTCTCTAGTTAGACAAGCAGCCTTAGCATTAAAAAAATCAAAGGAGCAACTGTGTCTGCAATATGTAGTTGTGTTGGTTCCAAGCAGCTCATTACAGTTAAGTTTATTTTATTCAGATTTCTACTTAAAAAAAAAAGGTTACGCGTCAATCTGAACACAGCAATACAGTCCCATAGTAGTATTTACTTGTGAAACGTTTTAAATTATTAGTATGTATAACCGAGATTTGCAGTTCCAATTTTTTAAAAATATCATTAGAAGGCATGTTTGTATTTAACACAGAAATAAACATCCAACACTTCATTGATATATTAAGAATAAACAAATATGCTCCGACATTTTTCATAAATGTTGGAAGAGGCAAACAAATGTACATAAAGAGGTTTAAACAAGCTCATTAAGTGAAATGTAAAAATGGAGTGCATTGCACATAACTCAATCTATATATAACTATACACACACACACACACACACACACACACACACACGTGTGTAAGTAATGAGAACATTTAAACCTAATTGGAATATTTGGTGCTTTTTTTATACACAATGCTAAAGGACGAACTCATTTACAAAATGACAAAATACTTAATAGAAAATAAGCACTAGCATCTCAATCTCAAACACTTGAGGATAACCATGAACTTTAACTAACACCACAGCACTCAAAAAAACTCTTGTTTTTTCTCTTTATAAGAGCTCTAAAAGAAAGACTCCAATCTTGAAATAAACGGTTAAGATTCTCAGCAACAGAAAGACACTTCAAACCAAATTATTTACTTACTAAGCTGTCTGACAGTGAAAGACTTTCTGATTCTGGACATTTTTAGTCATGTCTACGACCACCATCAATCATTACCAAGGCCAAATGGCTAAACCCATAGTATCTCTGTTGTGAAAAACATTTACAAATCAATATTTTCATAAAAAAAATGTTTCATTTATGGACACATGACAACTCTGTTGCAGATTGATTACTTATATTGCAATAGTAAAAAGTAACAAATTCAACTGCCTGCTTTCAGAATACCACTTTTATAATTAGGCCCAAATAAATAAAATGAACCGTGGTTTTACATCTAAATAAGCAATATACTACACACATATCCAGTAAAGAAGCAATAAGTTTTCAATTTATTATCAGCAAAACAAGCTTGTGTAATCGATATACCAAACTTTTGACATTTGACATTAAACTGGAAAGGAAAGACATATAAAGGAAGGAAACACAATTGACAGGCAGCAAGGTGAAAAAAAGCAAGTGAGAGAGTAAAGAAAACATTTAAAGAGAGGAGAAAATGACCAAGACAACACATATTTTGGAATCGACTGGAGGCAGGAGTGTCTTATAGACAGAGGCTGGCACTGGTCTCTGAAAGGGGACTTGGCTCTTTTGCACTATGACATGTTAAATCTACAACATCTGTAGATAAATGCAGCTTTTCTGAACAATGCTCAAGTTTTCATATCGCTTTAGTTATTTTAATTCCAATCACATTAGAGTAATAGATTTGGGATTTATTGACTAATCAGGAAAATAAATTTTTAGATTCATAGATCACAGCAGTGAATGACTAGGTCACTGACCAATGTTAGGTCAGTGAATTTACAGTATTCTTAAGCAACATATCTATATTTTGCATTATCCACAGCCTTATTAAAAAGATGACACTGAAAATAGTGTACGGTCAAATTAATGTAGATGTATACTTCAACAAGTTTAATAGACATGTTTCACCAACAAAATAAATAAAGAACAGCATAGTGAGCCCTAAAATGTCGTTCTACAATTACTCTGATGTGCACTTCAAAGGCAAACCTGCTGCTAAGTACAAAAAGTGGCCTCTCATTAACACTACTAGACTGCTTTGAACAGCTCAACAAGCATAATCCATTCAGCACAGCCCAGTTTTCCACTCTCAAAAGGCCACTTACTGGAAACATCATCCAGCTCGTAAAGCAAAAACAAAGATCACTCAAGTTAAGCTGTTAATGTATCCTGCAATTAGAATCTCTCCCTCCCTCATCCTCAAATTTGCTTCTCATCCCACGTGGCTGCATTTTTTTTAACCAGCTTTGGTTAAAATTCACCAGCTGCATGGTGGCTTAGTGGTTAGCAGGTTCGCCTCTCAGTGCTAGGGATTCCCCATCTGGGTGGAGTTTCCATGTTCTCCCCGTGTCCATGTGGGTTTCCTCCAGATTCTCTGGTTTCCTCCCAAGGTCAAAAAAATGGATCAAGGTCTATTGAGGTCTCCAAATTGCCCTGTACAGAGTGTGTTTGTGTGAGTGAGCGTGTGCCCAGCGATAGATTGGCGCCCTGTCCTGGGTGTATCTGCCCAGCGCCCGAGATGTTCTCCCCGGGATGGGCATGGGGAACCCTAATAGAGGATAAAGTGGAAGATAATGGATGGATATTGGACACTTTGGACTAGGACCTACTTTGAACATCGCTGACTAAACCCTATTTAGCTTCAAAATATTAATAGTACCTCTATACCCAATGTCAAAATGTTTCAGTAACAGATCATGCTTTGATCTACAGTTGTGATCAAATTTATTCAACCCCCACTGAAATAAAGTGTTTTGGCCAGTTTGACATTGATTTGGATCATTTCAGTCATCTTATTTACAATTATATCAAAGAGGCACTTATAAATTAGACAAATATAACATAATATTTATGATGGAATAACCACAAATGTCTTTACTGTGCTCACATCATTATCAGTTTTATTCAACCCCCTAGTGACATTATTTTTTAGTACTTAGTACAACATCCTTTTCCAGTTATGACAGCTTTCAAGCGTGAAGCATAGCTTGACACAAGTGTCTTGCAGCGACCTATGGGTATCTTAGCCCATTCTTCATGGGCAAAAGCCTCCAGTTCAGTCACATTCTTAGGCTTGCGCACTGCAACTGCCTTCTTTAGGTCCCACCAGAGGTTCTCAATTGGATTTAAGTCTGGTGATTGCGATGGCCACTCTAGAATGTTCCAGCCTTTCATGTTCAACCATGCTCTAGTGGACTTGGATGTGTGCTTCGGATCATTGTCCTGTTGGAAGGTCCAACGTCTCCCAAGCCGCAGGTTTGTGACTGACTCCATCACATTTTCCTCCAAGATCTCCTGGTACTGAAGGGAATTCATGGTACCCTGCACACGTTAAAGCTTTCCTGTACCATTAGAAGCAAAACAGCCCCAAAGCATAATTGACCCCCCGCCATGCTTCACAGTAGGCAAGGTGTTCTTTTGTTCATAAGCCTGGTTCTTCCTCCTCCAAACATAGCGCTGGTCCATTGTCCCAAACAGTTCTAATTTAGTTTCATCTGACCACAGTACACTGTCCCAAAACCTTTGTGGCTTGTCCACATGACTTTTGGCATACTGCAGTCGACTTTTCTTGTTCTTTGGATCAGCAAGGGGGTGCGCCTGGGAGTTCTGGCATGGAGGTCTTCGTTATGCAGTGCCCTGAGCTGAAACTTCAGTGCCCACATCTGACAGGTCTTTTTTCAGTTCCTTAGCAGTCACGCGGGGATTTTTCCCACATTACGCTTCAGGTTGGCGCACAGCAGTCGCGGTCAGGATCTTCTTTCTGCCACGACCAGGTAACGTTTCCACTGTGCCCTTTAACTTGAACTTGCGAATGATACTTCGATAGTGTCTCTTGGAATATTTAACAACTTCGCAATCTTTTTTATATCCATTGCCATTCTTGTGAAGAGCAATAACCTCTTCTCTTGTCTTCTGGGACCATTCTCTTGCCTTCACCATGCTTGTAAACACACCAGTAGATGTCTAGAAGGAGCTGAGTATCACAGTCCTTTTAAATCTGCCTAATTGGTGCTTATCATGCTTGATTGTTGCTTTGAACATGTTTTCGCCTGACTAATGAACCTATTTCTTATTCAAAATTGAATAATAGTCACAAAAAGGCCATTTAATACTTTATACCCAATGATCAGTTGCATTTAGTTCTTTAAACAAGTCCTTGTTTTCATTATGTTAAAATGTGCAGATCATGCTTTTGATCACAACTGTAGCATCATGCAACCTATGGTTTTTACACAACATATAATAAGCCTTACAATGTGCCCTCCAAAGTATTTCATGGTAAGGTTCAGCACAGACTTAAGAAAAAATAAATCCTTACAAAATAAAACCTTCTAACTAAACCTTCTAAAAAAAACGTTTCTAAAAAATAATGGTCGATCGCAAAAAAAGGATTTTTAAGATTCTTTGTTTGTAAGCAGATCAACCACATTTAGAGCCTAAAATTAATGAAAGCACTTTTGATTTATTGTCACAAGTTAAAGCTGCAGATGTATTCTATGTTAAAATCATGTATTCTGCTGCAACACACCATGATATTGTTGCAATCTTTCAGGCTTGGGAGGTTTCTTTTCTTTACCACTGCTGTAAATTTGACTTTTTTTCTTATACATATTAAATTGATCTTCTCAACTAAACTCTCAGCTCAGTCTTGTACATCTGTTGTTAAGAATTGCATTTGAACAATTCGTGTTCCCTGAAGACTACATTATACTTTTCATACAGTTGTTCATACATGATGTGATTGACGTTTGCCATTGGAATTCAAAGAGGAGGTAATGCAGCAGTTAGCATTGCTACTACTTTGATCTAGCTGATCTGGTTTGTTTCTTAGATCTACTTATTGTCCATTTAGAGTATGTGCAATGTTCCATGTGTGATGTCTTGTTGAAGACTGCCATTGTCCATCATCCACATCTAAAAAGTGTACATTGTTGATGTCATAGAGTAGTAACTACTCCACCGACATGCAGGCTCAGCATGTCATAAAAATTTTTTTTAACAAAAATATACAAATAAAAGAATAAATCCATTAAACTAAATTAGTAAATCTTGACAGAAAAAAATCTTGACTTTTTGTGTTTTTAAAACTATAGTAGCACATCCATATTTGTGTCTCCTCTAACTGTCCTATGTCCCAGCTGTTTTTACACTTCCCAAGCCTCCCCGTGTCTGGCTGCCCCCCTTTCACTCCTTGATGTGACTGCATTTTCGTGTTTGGCTGAAACTTGTCTTCTCCCTGAGGCGAAGCCCAGCTAAAGAAGAAATAGAATAAAAGTCTTAGAACTCTGGGACAGGTGGTCTTGACAAACTTAGAGAAGCATACATAGAGATAAGAAAATAAAAACAAAATGGCAGACATAGTATCAGTAACAATACTGCTTATGTAGTAGTTAATTTAATTAATGATCAATACTAATCTCATCTGTAATAAGTCTGGATAAATAAGGAGAGCTGCATCAGGAAGGGCATCCAATGTAAAAACTGTGCAAAATTAAATAAAGATAGAAGATTGTGTTAAAAAAAAAAATTAGAGAAGAGGTGAGACATGCACTGGATTATTGAACGATAGAGCTAGATAAATGGTGACAAATACGGTAAGGACAGGGCCTAAGCAAGGCTTTATGAGAGGGCACATTAAGAAGGTAATGTGACGAGTGGACAAGATTAGAACTTAGTCTATTAGAGAGACAGTACAGGTAGGACATTTTGGAAACAAAGTTAAGAATGCAAGATTAAGCTGGATTTGGCATGTGCCGAGAAGGAATAAGATTTGTATTAGCAAAAGGATGCTTGAGAGAGGGCAGTAGTAGGAGAGGAATGCCAAAGAAGTTTACAGATATGGTGAGAAAGGAAATGTAGTTGCTTGGGGTGACAAGGGGGACACTCAGGATAGAAATGGATGGATAATTATAATCTGTTGTGGTGACCCCTAATAACTTCTGCTGATACTATAGTCCAGAAACCTCTGTATTTGGAAACAGTTGCTAAATCAACCATGTTTCAGAAGCTGTAACTAGAGACACAAATCAGGCTTGTGATCCAGCAACTAGCAGCAGTAATATGTTTCACTTTCCCTTCAAGGCTTTTACCTTGCACATGTGTTGGAAGGACTCTTTCCAGAAAGTGATTTAAGACTTTTTATGGGCCCCTGAACACCTGACCCCTTATGTTTGGCCTGCAAACCTTTACAGCTGCACAGTTGTTTGAACATATAGTAACTGGTGCAAACGGCACATATATTATTCTTAATGAGGTTTTGCTAGTTTCAACACAAAACCCTTCAACAGCATATTCCATCTATACTTCTCCCATCACCTAATAAATAATTCCACTCAGACAAGGTGCAGGCACACCCTTACCATCTCATCCATCAACAACTGACACGTTGAAATATTTATTGTCTACGGGCAAATCACTGAGCCATAACCTAATGCCCACCCATAGCCCAATGAATGTCCAGGCTATTAGTGCCTTATGTGGCTCGAAAACACACCTGCTCCCCTCAAACAATCCTTTCTTTCCTATGTACATAATTTTATCTTTGTGGTTCACTCCCTGTATCTGTACTAGAGCATTAACAAAAAGGTGGTCCATTGTCAGGAGCCATGTATAAAAAAAAATGTAAATAAAAAATACAAATAAATAAATAAATAAAAATAAAAATCACATGAAATCTACAGAGCAAACAGACATCAGCAAATGACTTACACACAACAAGCCATTAACACAGAACATCTTCAAATATCTGCCTTACTTCCATCAGTTTGGCAATACTACATAGCTACGGGAATGAATCATTAAATTAAAATACATTTCTTTGCTGAAAATCTTAATTTGCCTGTTTGGTTATTCAGTTTCAGATTGAAAAGAAAAAGCAAGTATTAATTAGCTTCTGGTGTTCTTTTGTTGTTGTTTAGTATGGCGTTTTGGCAAGTATAAACCAGACTACACTTTTATGTTGCTATACAGAGTAAAATTAGCAGAAACCCACTGGGAGATAAAGAATCCCCAGCATGCCATTTCCCTCTCTTGTTCTTCTAAATGTTTAGTCATGCTTTTATTCTGAAGAAAGCAATCAGACAGCAGCCATCTGATTACACTTAAAAAGCTGCCAGCTGTATTTCATTGGACATATTCTCTATGCTATAAATTAAGTTTTATTGTAAATTATATTTAAAATAACAGACATAATTAGGTGGGTATTCTTTAAGTGAAGACAGAATTAATATAAAATGTAGCTTGTTTAAATTTCAGAATGATGTAATTTTCCAGAAACATTAAATTTAGCCAGGGACATTTTCATGTGCAAGTTTATTCTTTTTTATTATCTTTTTGTGAAATAAAAAATGTTGCATCAGTACTGCAAATATTAAACATGTTTTTATATAATAGAGTGAAAATATGATTCTTTAGTTTCTGGTGTTATATATTTGGTTTCTGGTCTATATTATATTTGGTAAAGAAGCTATTGAATGTAACCATCATGTACACTGTGATGAAGAGAGGCACAGGTATGTAAGTAAGATGGAGAACAAAGCAGAAATGCTATGACAAAGCACTGGTCCTAACTATAAAATGATTTAGTACAACAGTAGTTGCATTTAAAAATTAGGATGTTGGTTCCTTGCAAAGAAGAACTATTCAGTTAAAACTATTAAAGGTCCATGAATTGAACCATCGTCTCTTAGTAAGGTCTCAATGGGTGTTGCGCAATTACTATTCTGTGTTCCACTGAAGAAAAAAAAAAAAAAAAACCTATATATGTCTATTTTGGACAAATCACATAATGAATGAAAAACTACATACAGCAAATTTGCAACAAAAAAAATCAAACGAAATCTAAAACTTCTCATTCATGTATTAAATCCCTCATTCTTATACTCAATGCTGTGGTGCAAAAAACAGAGTAAGGGACCATGAGAAAATACAAACTGGGATTTGGGCACATACTGTTTATTGTCCTTTCTTTAGGCTGCTGCAGTTTGAGTATCCATCTCTATTGTTGTAAAAGTCTAAAGCATTTCTACATAGAAACATAACCGTTTTTAAATGAATGATTTGTTCAACAATCTCTAAAGATCTTTTTAATGCTGTTAACTATACATTTTTGATAATGCCATATTTCGCCGTGATTAAACATCATATTCACCAGTGTGTTTTTCACATACCCCTACCTGTGCACTGGTTTTTAGTGCCAAGCCATATCTGACCTAGAAGACAGATGCGGTCTGGTGGGAACTGATAAAATTCTGCATTACTGCTTATTTAAAAACCAGCAAAGCTTAGCATTAAAACTTTCTGCATGAATCAGATCGGTACAGTAAGCTCTTCAAGCACTGTTTTATACCCCATGTTCAATGCCAGGAGCTGAATGTTTTTTCCATTGGGGTAGTACTATAATGTTATATTTTTAAATGATATCTTGTGCTGACGGCAGACATACCATTAATTACTAATGCATGTTGCACTTTGGTTTACCCTGGATCACTTTATTTTGACGTCACACAAGTTAATTAACTTAGTTACTATTTTTATTGTTATTAGTGTCCACATTTTTGTTAAATTTGTCTTTATCAGGATTCTGAAATATTTGTTTTTTGCACAATACTCAAGGTCTTTTCAGCACTCCAGACTCAACTTTACACCACTATTATTACACACATTATTTTGCAATCATTGTATGTTGTAGTTATAAAATTCACTAAAGGTTTTTTGAGTTTGTTTTTTAAAAAAAAAAATACATGATTCCATGGCATTATGTTGTTTATGAAACCTATCAAAAGATTACTGTACATCATTGTATTAAGTATAATGCTTGGATTAAATGCACTTTTATTCTACAGACTAAAAGATGTTATGGTGCATCCCTAGTACGTAGTGACAAAAAATACATCACTTTAATAACAAAAAAAACATGCCATGTCAGAATATTTCATGGTCTCAATAAAAACCCTTATGGATCCAGAATTGGCCCAAAGTCTATCAGTTGATGAGCACTTCTGTAGTCAACTTGTTTTCAGATGGAAAAACCTATTTTCAGATGGAAAAACAATGAAAAATATTCCCCACAGTTTATGTTCAAGCAATACATTGTCACAAAGCAGCTTTGCAGTGTTATAAGCCTGAACCCCCAAAGAGCAAGCCAAAGCAACAGTGGCGAGAAAAAAAAACCTCCCCGTTATGTTGCTTTTTAAGGAAAAGAACTTAGAGAATGAAGGCTCAGTGGGGGACTCATCGTTCTTAAGCGGCCGGGCAGTATTAACAGGGTAGCACAGCCATGACTGTGTAGTGCTATGAATCTGTATGTACACATACAGATTGTGTAGTGATCAGGTGTCTGTATTCAACAATTGAAAAGTCCATTTAAAACCTGGTTAAAGATCTAAACCAGGTTAAATTTTACAAAACAATATTAGGAGTCGGCGGCACAGTAGCTTAATGGTTAGCACGTTCGCCTCTCAGCACTAGGGATTCCCGGTTCGAATCCCCATCTGGGTGGAGTTTCCATGTTCTTCCCGTGTCTGCGTGGGTTTCCACCGGGTTCTCCGTTTTCCTCCCACAGTCCAAAAACATGGTTCAGGTCAATTGAGTTCTCCAAAATTGCCCCATATAGAGTGTGTATGTGTGCGTGTCTGTGTGAGTGAGTGTGTGCCCAGCGATAGATTGGCGCCCTGTCCTGGGTGTTTCAGCCCACGTTTTCCCCTGGATGGGCATGGGGAACCCCACCGCGACCCTAATATAGGAAAAAGCGGAAAATAATGAATGAATATTAGGGGTACTAAGGCTCAGTAAGCAGTGCTGTTGCCTTACACCATGGAGGTCTTGTGTTCAAAAAAATAAGTCACAATCACATCATTTTACAGAGATATTGATTTGTGTGTGTTTTATTTTATCTTTTGTATTCACAAACCTTAGTGAAGTGTCATAGAAGCAAAAACATTAAAAACCAATATTAGATCATTAGATTTAAAAATTTATAATTTGTTACATTCCAAAAAAGTACACCATCATACATCAAGTAAACTCAAATATAGTCCAGTCTTAAGTCAACAAATATTATTCTACTAAAAAATTTCATTTTTTGAAAGAATTAGGGTGGATTATTAGTTAACATGATCCCTTCCTCTATTTAATTAAATGTTTAATTTTACTAAACTGATAAAACATTTATTGTACTAGTTTTCTATTTCATTTCAATTTTACTTGGAGCCAAGTTTGATTTATTCTGAGCACTACAATATGAGGGCAAATAAAATGTGTAAACAGTGAAAAGGTTTTTTTTTTAATGTATTTTATAGCATTTACAAATCTAGAAGTTTGACCATATGAGGTCAAATTTACCCAACATGGGTCATGGGCTTGTGGTTAAGGAACAAGCCTTGTGACCTGAAGGTCCCCGGTTCGATTTCCGGTCCCACCAAATACCATGGCTGAAGTGCCCTTGAGCAAGGCACCTAACCTCAATTGCTCCCTGTGCACTGCATTCTAGGCTGCCCACCGCTCCGGGGATGTGTGCTCACTTTACCAGTGTGTGTGTTTCACTGCATGGATGTGTTAAATGTGGAGGACAAATTCCTTTGTGTGTAAGCACAGTCGGCAAAATAAATCACTTTATCATGCAAGATAAAAAAATGAACTTACATTTTATTAGCATCATAAACAAAAGCTATACGTAGTCACATGTTACTTTTTGGTTTACTGGGACAGAAAATTCAAAAAAGAATTATAATAATATAAAAATGAAAGGGAATGATATAGCATCATTAAAATACTTCAGAATCTCTAGTGGTAGTTGAGAACATTTCTTTAGGGGTGTGTGGGTCTGCCCTTTAACATTGAATGCAAGGTTTTGAGCTCAGCTGCTGACAGGGCAACTAGTCTATTCTACCCCAGCAGCTGCACATGCCAGAGTTTCCTCTTCTAAAACGAAAAGACCCATTATTAAAAATCACCTCCTGCCTTAAGTTCAGCATACAGTGGAAAGTTGTGTCGTGGGGGCAGTCTTCATCTCCATGATGCCCTGTAATTGTGAGACTCCCTAAGGCAGGGAGAGTATTAAAGCAAGTTGGAGAGATCCTGTTTACCAGCCAAGGGGTAGAAGCAAATTAACAACCCACCTAGTGTGTGTTCCGATTGCATGAGAGCCTAATCAAGCCAGAGACACAACAAATGCATGATGCATCTAATTAACCTGTTCAAATGCCAGAAAGAAAAAGCACAGTAGTGAAAAGCATGTCTGTAACAGCCATAGAAACGTATTTTCATGCGAGGGAATCCTTGTTCATGAAAACTAGCTCAAGCATAAGTATAAAGTGTAACAACACTTTTAAACATACAGACCAAACAGAAGAGACAATACAGAGGCAAAGGTAATAAAAAATGATAAGATCAAGACACACTCAAGCCAGGCACCGGTCTGCATGACGCTTGTTTAAAAAACTCCATTATCATTAGGAACATCATATCACATGAAGCCGTTACCTCATCTCAAACAGTTCCTTTTTAAAGTATTTCTTTAGGCAAAACAAACTAAACAAAATTTGAACCCTCTTTAACCTTTTTCTGTTACTGACATTTATTTTACATTTGATGGGTAAGTAATAAGTAAGTAACTTTAAGTATTTAAACCCTTTTGTAAAATGATTTGTAAAATAAAACATTTCCACAATGTGTTCCATAGTGAGGCCAGGTCACTAAACTCACAATTAAGTCTGACCAAAATTCCCATAACCCATGATAATATATTTACAAACAAAAAAACTGTATGCCCAGCCGAAATACCAAAATATAAAGCATTATATTTTGCATTATAAATAATTTAATATACTTAGACAAGATTCAAAAAGAAACCGGTTCACAGGGTCATCCCAATTATGCATAACTATTCTGTCTGTGCATCCTTTTAGAAACAAGAAAACATTCACAACTGTTTAATCACCATCTGACTGCCTGTCATCTCTGCAACATGGCTGTTATATTTTAGCAGCTATAAATCTCAGCTATAAATCTATATTACTTACTTAGAACTTGGTTACAGCTCAAGAATGGGTTAACCCAATAACCTGGCTATAATTTGTACTTATAAGTTAATTGCATGCCTTACCACACAGTGTTCACCATTTAGAAGCGGTACCACAAGTGCTTACATAAAATAGATTCTGTATTTTTAGAAGTGTGTATATAGTCACTTCTGTGATGCTCCTGAACCACTGTTTGTTTGTTTAAATTATATGCATTGCTTAGTGTCTGCAATGAGTTCTGGCCTCAGTAAAACTGTGCCACAGTGTTGGGGAGTAAGAATAATTTAAGACTTCTTGACAATGTCATCATCCATCATTTTGTTTCCCTGTGGACGTCATCATTATCCAGTTAGACAGACATCTCCGAAATCAATTATGACATGAAGGCATATAAAAAGTCCTAAACATCTACTGACATATTGTAGGACAGTTTTACCTCTTTGGGAGAGAGAAAACTAATTTGAAATGTACTGTGTTCCATGCACTACGTGATGTCAGTCAGCCCATAATTTATGCTGCATTTTGAGGACAAAAAGACAGAATACTGTATTAACAGTTACATAGCTGACATTTTACATGTGATTAATAGAACTTAATTGATAGTGATACCAACATTTCTACTGTTTATTAATATCCATGCTGTCATTGATACGGCTAATAACTGGAGTCATGTTATATCATCAGTGAAGAAACTTAAACATCCTCTTCAAGGAACACACTTTTGTACATTTTAGTTTAATGTTTTTTTTCTTTTATTTGTTTACTTGTTATATTTACCAAGTCTTTTAACAGGTGATATGTCATCTCATTAAATAAATAGTAACTGTTTATTAAAATATACCAATATATTTATGGTAGATGTGCATTCTTTTCATTACCGGGAAATCATACCAATATTTTTTTTTCCCTAAAGGTCAATAGATGCATATGATAAATAATGACTTCTGAGAAACTGTTACACATATACTCAGGAGTAAGGGGTCAGCTGGGATCCAGACAGAAGACTTTTTTTTTATTAGCAGCATTCTCTGGACTCTGAATGACAAAATCTTCCAGATTTTTCCAGTCACATTCTTGCCAACCCAGAGAAAATGTTGCTAACATTTCAACAGGATCGGCGTAGACAGAATGATTACTAGTATCCTGTTCTGATACAGAACTAGACATAAATGTTTATGGCTATAGTACATCTTTATATAATAATATCATTATATAACTGGGAATACTGTACACAAACAGAACAGTTGTGTTCCATGCAAATGCCATATTTAGTGCTGCGGGTCCTGCTGAGGGAAGGAGCTCCACTTTGCTCTCTGAGCAGCAGGTTTTCACACTTAGCTGTACAATCAGATCTGAGCAGTGTTCTCCAGGCCCGTTTCTTGCCCAGCAGGAGAAACAATACAGAAAAACACTCCGAAGACACAGAGTGGTCCTGACAGTGAAGCACATGTTCACTACGCTTCATTTTAACTTAATGACCCATTGGATTCTTGCTAAAAACATTTTCATACAAATCTCAATACTAATCACCACAGGGTGAGAAAAACTGCATTGGACTTATAATTCAAGTGTTTTGGTATTAATATACCAAATTGGCAGTAATGCTCAACATTGTTTATGAACTACAAGCCCATTTATTCTGGCCTTTTTAAACTGTGAAGGACCAAAGAAAGGTCTCTGACAGTTAGATATTAAAGAAAAGCTTTTGATACAGATATTAAAATCATTATGCCTTGTACTTGTACATCTTTGAAGTAGAATTATCTCCACAGAGCGGTAAAAGTAGGACTTATAATGGCTTTAAAATTCTTATTAAACAGAACCAATGTAATTTTTTTAAGTTTGATACTCCAAACTCCATGTGGCCTGTGTAGAGAGCTTTGGTTTTGATGATGATCTCATCCTGTTTTAAAACAACTATGAACTTCAAAGTATAAATAAACATATTTTATATGTGACCGATGGACCAAACACCAACACGCAACACATTTTAGGTTAATTCTGCAATCCATGTTGTCTGTCATTTGTTTATTATTTTAATAGTATTATTAAAATACACAGTTTGTTTGTAAAATCATTTTGTAGATGGTTAAGATTTATTTTGTAAAATCATGTGACAGAGCAAAAGCTTTTATGTTTGCTTTTACTGTTTTGGTAGCCTACTAAGTGTCTGTAAATGTAAATGAGAAAGCACTTTATGAGCTCTCTTGATTTGGGCACAGAATTAGAGAATAATATAGAATGGACCACAGAGAAGGTGAATTAAATAAAATAAAACACGGGTAAAAGTTAAAGTTATAGTGAACACGATTTTCTTTCCCAGCTTGCATTTCCTAGTCACATTGTGACACTAGCCATGTTCCCTAGTTGGAATTTTTTCTGTTGAGCTGTCTAGTGGAATCAAACTTCACCCATGTGTAAAATGCCTGGAATGCCACCTGAAATTTCTCCAAAATCAACTGCAGTTCTGGCAGATTTAGTCTATCAGAAAGTGATACGGTAGACATTCTCATTATCAGTTGCTCAGGATGCTTTATTTTTCTATACTACATAATATCACACTGATTGGAATGACTGCAATAAACATTGTTTAAATGCATACATGACACATAAATGTGCATGCATGTGCTATATTGAGCACATGTGGTAAAAAAAAAAAAAAAAAAAAACTGTGGCTTACTGCTTAGGCTACTTGGGTACTTATTCTAACATGGATGCTGAAAGTAAAGCTCCACCATTATTCCTTCATTTAAATGTGTACATGCTCAGATACAGACTGACAGCTTCTCCACACACAGGTCAGACACACACATAATAAAACTCCAACCTTATTCACATTTTCTTTAGGAGGAACACTACTACTTTAAGGCCCTTGACTAAGGTTCTTAGTTCATAGTTCTAGCTATGACAAGATGGCAAACACTAAAACTAAGCAGCAACCTACTGTGGTTTGTCAGCACTCTCCTCCAATCCTACATGTCTCATACTTTGAATGCAGAAAACACTTGGCAAGCCTTACACATTAGACATTGCCATAATAGAAAGTTATTGTTTTTTTTAAGTGAAGAAAACAAGGTTTTTAGCCAAACAAGTAGTCAGTGAAACAGTTCTGTTTTCTGTTGTTTGATTTGAATCATTAGTTTGATTTTCTATTTATACACATGATGGATGAATTATATATTTGGATATTTATACACATCACATTATATAATAATATTGTCGTGTTTTTCTAAAAATTTGAAGCCATTATAGTTCCCTTTAAACTTCATATTTGTATGGACTTCTAAACTACTGCTACATTTAATGACTGCAGATGTAAATATTTTCTGAAGTTTATTGATGTGACCAAATCTTCATGAGTGAAAACACGTAAATGTTATCAACTTCACCAGAATGGCTAATTCATTTACATTTAGCAGATGCTTTTAATTCAAAGCAACTTCCAAATGAGAGAACACCAGAAGTCAGTAGTTACAGAGGAACCAGCTGCACTGTAGTATCATTAAACCAAATCATTAGCCTATCTGGGTTTAATGTCTAGGCAGATGATTGTTTAATAAACAATTGGAAAATGTGATTAATCTGTCATTGCAAAAAGTCTAATTTAGCCAATCATAAGCATGTAAGCTATAATATAAATAAGGGAATAAACAACTAAAATATACATAAGGGAAAAACAACAAATAATAATATGGATGAATATGAACATATATTGAACTATAGTTAAAAAGATGAAAATAAGAAGACAAACTAGTACTTTGGAACATATTTAAATCAAGGTACAGAAATGTAGGCGTAGAAGACAAAACATTTATATTTTAGAACAACAAGAGCCAAGCTCCTGCTTCTCTTCCACTTCACTCATGTCCTGTGGAACTAACAGGCCCCTTGTCCAGAAAAGCAGAGCCATCTGTTGTTTGTTTAGATGCTGGGTGCAAATCTGAATGGGTGTAATAAAGGGGAGTGGAGATGGAAATTGTGGATAGGCAGAAATAAATGTTATCTCCATACAATAAAATACATGATTGTGTTTTCAAAGTTAACAGTGCTCTATTCCAGCTAAAATAGACAAAGCTTTATTGAAAGGTAAATGGGGTCAATCCGTAAACAACCCATATCATGGTCAGGTTAACATCAATATAATATGGGACATATGCACAACTCTCTGTGTTACACGGAACCCAGCCATGAAACCAGCCACACAAACACACCACCATGAAAACGGTACAGACATGTACATGCATACACACATACTAACCCAGCTGTTTCGCAACCGTGAGTAATGGATGATTATCACCCACTCTCGTATGTTGTCATCTCTCAGTACTAACAGGGCATTATGATGCAGCACAGTGAGTAAGTTTATTCAGGTGTGTGAATGCCAGTGGTGTGAACAATTGTTCTTTGGAGAGTGTGAGAATATTTCAAAGCTCAGACACACAACTTTGGACTCATTTGTCGTACTGAACATCTTTAAGTAAATGTTGACAAAGGTTAAAAACTATCAGGATTAATGGCAAGTAGCAGGATCCAAGTTTACAACATAAACATGATTTATTCATCCCCACAAATCAACACTGCTCCGCTTTTTAGACATTAAAGATAAACATTACATTCCCTGTCAAATAAGCCCGCTTTTACTAGCTGATAAACCACGGCCAAATCGGGATTTATCATAAAGTTCCTCCTGTCACAGTTTGAGCCAGTTCCTGTTATCCTGACACACACATTACATGTGTTTCTTTTCCATGGAAATAAGAAAAGGAACCAAAAATACACCTTCATCCAGGGTTGGTATAGTGAAAATACTGATTAACTGTTGTGCTGAGCCTTTTACTTCTTTTTTATGTGTCTGACGTATAGCACTTTAATCAGCAGTGGGAAAATTAGTAATCCAACATTTAACTAAGTATATCAATGAGTTGTGTCTACAAAATAATTATACCATTTAATTACAAAAATGATGCAACAACCATATATAGATATACCTCCTCTTATTGTCAAGTAATAAGTAATGTATTACAACTTTAGAGATTAAAAGCTGTTTGTGCCATTAAAGAACAAAAATATGTCACCCATAAAGTGTCTGACTCTTCGAGATTAGATAGCACAGTACAAACAGGGAACCGTACAAAGACGTACACTATTGATGTCAAAGAACTCTGTGTTGAACTTCACAAAATGAAACTAAAATAAAGTGTAGTTCCAATTACAACTATCAGATAACATGTGTGAATGAGCTTTTCTCTCTCTCTTTCTTCCTTTGTGTATGTGCGAACAGGACCTGGGGGAAGGGGCTATTATGTGGGGGTGGCTCAAGCTCTGTTTTTGCTTGGAAGGTCCAGCCCTACTTACTTCTGTCAAAGTAATTGAATTACTTTACCAATTACAGCATATAAAAGCTATTGGATACTAAAGAATGTAACTTTGAGTTACCTCAAAGTTTTACTACCATTTTCTTAATAATGCATACACCCTTCACACCAGTACAGCCAATTCACTAGTATTGTTGTCCTTGATCTTACCAGGGAAAAATAATGTCTTTTATTTTCAGGACAACAAACTTCAAAATTGTCACTTGCTGTAAAATTGTGAATTATTATAATTGCACAGCTATCCACAGTGTGCAGTATGGTAAGAGAAATCATTCTTTCTGCGTTAAACATTCTTTAGCAATCATAGTGAAAAAAAGAAATTTAATTACAAATAATTACACAAAACGAACCTCAAATTCTGTTTCATAAACTACTAAAAGTAATATGTTTACTAAAATGAATGTAACTAAACTAACCATTAGCTGAAATATTTGTTGAAAGTAGATCATAAAAGTAGCTTATTTTGCTTTTTATTTTTTGATAGACAAAAACATCAAAACATTTTCTATTACTAAACACATAATATGGTCAGAATGATCAGCTGCATCAAAGACAAAAAAGTAAAACAGTGACTGTATAACCAGTCATTATACCCTGTCATTTGTATTGTCTTTACAGTTAATGAGGTAAACATGTTTCAGTCTGTGTCTATAAAGATAAGCGTCATGTCAGCCTCTTTTAACAACACAATGAGTCTGTCAGCGAAAAAAAACAACCATCTTACATTCACAAGGATGGTTGCTCCATAGAACTACAATGTTTTATGGCTGACTTACTGAATTATCTTAATGGTTTTATTTGTCTCTAGTAAAATTTAGTCTTGAGGGATTTGTAAAACAAGGGCCAGGTCAAAAATACCAAAGTTTTCTTTAGTTTTTTTCCTCTGGGGATTATATAGACAGTATAATTGACAGTATAATAAGCCCAGCAGCTCTACAAGTGGATTTCCCCAGTCTGACCTGTATAACGTTTTTAGAGCTCTCAAATATTGTTTATTTTGTTATATAGCAATGTGATTGGGAAAATGGGAGGGGGTGCCAAGAAAGCTTCCTATTTTCAGTCGGATAAGATAAATTAATGCCCATCTATTCTCAAACCAATTCTCAAATCATTCAAGAAAAACTCTTGATGAGCCCAAGACCAAACTCTTAATTGAATAAGCCTGAATTCAAAACTATGGAAGTCAGAATACTTTATATGGCCATGAAGGATGTACCATAACTCCTGGGATTAACACTAATAATAGTACATTTATTAAGAATAGAGGGAAACGAGTTTCGTCAATTTCAGAGATTCTTCACAAAAGATAAGTCTTACTAAAGAAAAAGACTGTAATAACAGTCAGGACTTACCTAAAATCGCACCAATTAAAATCAGCCATTTGAAGTCCATCGCTGGGAATGAAGGCGCCCTTGTGGCTCAGAAAGGGCTGAACTTGTTTTATTCACACACTCTGCTCTCTCAGTGTTCAGGATGAAGAAATCAGGCGATCGACGTAATTCCTTCACACCTCCAGATCATCCGAATGTCTCTTCTTGTCTGCTCAGTGAACTGCAACTGGCCAAATGGAAATCCGTTGGACAACAGTTTAATATCCTGGAATCTCAGAAGATTATAATCCAGGATCCAGTCTTGGTGCGTTATCACCGGAGGTGCGTAGCTTTCCCAAAATCGCGTCGATGTGCCTCGCCCACGTTGAGACCCAAACAATGGATAATAATAATCAAAGTTGAAAGGTGGCAGTCTTGGAAATGCTGCAGCATCTATCTCGCCGTAAGCTCGTCGAAAGGTCTTGTGTAGCGGACGCAGCGTGGTGAGTGCGCTCCACTTTAGTAGGCTGCGCGTATTGAGATGCGCCTCCTGCTACAGCCTACATCAGCCCCACAGAGGCGAGAAAGAGCGCCCACAAAGAAAGACACCTAGGCTGCCCAGCCCATCCTCACTGCCGTCACTGCATATAAACCACAAGCGGATTGCAAACGTAGGATTGACAGCAAGTGATCTACAACATATAGGACATGATCAGAACGCGTCACTTCTCTGTCCTTCAGTGCACCCAAAAAGCAGGTGGTCCTCACGTCCAGCAGAGACTTTACAGGAGTTCACAGTTATCACGATGAGCCCGATACACGCTCAGTCCAGACTCCTCCAAACCCAGAATAAGGTCTTCGATTTGTTTTGTTTTTTTTTTTCTGATTAAAGAGCACCTGATCCTGATGTCTATAATTAAACGCCGACGTCTCATCAAACGGCTTGTTCACATCTTGTGCTTGATTTCCAACCAAAACAATTCGGATGCAAGTTAAACGCCTTATTTTTAACTGTTGGGGAAAAACAACCTATAAAACGTGAAGACTTAATCTCTGCCTTGGCCGCACGAGCAAACACAGCCACTGTAATCCTCAGATTTCAAACCGCGCTAATCCCCTCCCCCTGCTCACACAAACCTGCCTTCTGGGTGGCATCCTTCACCAAGCCCCGCCCAGACAGCCCACACTAACCGTGTCCGAAATGGCGTCACGTTCCATACGCCCTACCAACACAAAGATCAGCAGTGAGGTGCATCCTCTAGCATACGATGCTATTTCACTTATCTACTGTACTATACTATGGGATTCCGAGTGTGTCTTACATTTACATGGAATGGTTTTGGACCAATAAAATGATCTATGATCCTACCTAGTACCCTATGAAGTGTACAAGGCTTGCTTTCGGACATGCAGCTCGCCCTCTATCTGTCACCATGCTGCGCTACACAATTTGTCATGTACAACGCCGGCGTGCAAACAGGGTACCTACTAATATTGGGGGAAGCTTATGAGGGTCAGAAAACTAAAATACCATGCAACCATGACACGTTCCTATTTCACGTTTCTACTGTCTAAATTCAAACTTTCATAGATTCAGGGCCCACAATTTGAACAATTTCAAGTATTTATTTGTCAGCGATGGATTGGCGCCCTGTCCTGGGTCTATCTGCCCAGCGCCCGAAACGTTCTTCCCTGGATGGGCATGGGGAACCCCACCGCGACCCTAATAGAGGATAAAAGCGGAAGATAATGAATGAATGAAAGTATTTATTTGTCTATTTTTTACATCATTTGGGCTTCCAGCTCATAAAATCCATGAAACTCATCCATCCATCCATTATCTCCCGCTTTATCCACTAGTAGGGTCGCGTTGGGGTGCCCAGGCCCATCCAGTTGAGAACGTTTTTCCGGCGCTGGGCAGATAGACCCAGGACAGGGCGCCAATCCATCGCTGGACACACACTCACTCACACAGACACACTCTATGTGGGGCAATTTGGAAAATTCAATCGACTTGATCCATGTTTTTGGACAGCGGGGGAAACCGGAGAACCCAGAGGAAACCCATACGGACACGGGGAGAACATGGAAACCCAGATGGGGATTCGAACTGGGAATCGCTAGTGCTGAGAGGCGAACGTGCTAACCACTAAGCCACCTCCCATGAAACCCGGAATTCCAAAAAATTAGAACACTGTGGAGAAATCAGTCGAAACCACTTCTCAGTTTAGGATCATATCAAATCAATAAATATATGGTACTTTCAAAACAATATTTCAATGTTCAATACTTGGTTGGGAATCCCTTTGACCTAATTGCTGCCTTGATGCGACGTGGCATTGAAGCAATCAACCTGAGCCTGGGAGTTATAGACGCCCAGATGTCCTTGATGCTTGCTGTCAGCTCTTCTTTGTTGTTAGGTCTGGTTTTTTTTAGGTTTTCCTCTTGAGAATACCCCATACATTCGTAATGTGATTTAGGTCCAATCAAGCATGGTTTTGGCGCTTCAGGCAACATGGGCAGGGGCCAGGTCCTGCTGGAAGAGGAAATCTGCATCTCCATACAGATCATCAGCAGAAGGATTCATCCTCTAAAAACATTGCATGACCTTGGATTTAAGAAAGCAGAGATTACCAACACCTGCACCAGACATTGCACACCAAATCATGACTTTCCTGGATATATCACACTGGATCTCAAGCAATTTGGCTTCTGTTCCTCACCTTCACTGTTTAGTAGATGATTAGTGTATCACACTCTGTTTAAAACATTCATGCCCTGCAAAATTTGGGCTGATTTCTCCACAATATTCAAAATTTTTTAATTCCTGTTTTCGTGAGTTTTATGAGCTGGAAGCCCAAATTATGTACAAATAAACAAATAAATACTTGAAATTGTTTAAACTGTGGGCCCCGAATCTATAATCTATGAAAGTTTAACTATTTGAAAGGAATTAATAAACTTTTTCATGATATTCTGATTGGAATCTGATGGTCTGTAGTTATTCATTCATTCATTATCTCCCGCTTTATCCTCTGTTAGGGTCACGGTGGGGTTCCCCATGCCCATCCAGGGAAGAACGTCTCGGGCGCCGGACAGATAGACCCAGGACAGGGCGCCAATCCATCGTTGGGCACACACTCACTCACACAGACACTCTCTATTTGGGGCAATTTTGAGAATTCAATTGACTTAATCCATGTTTTTGGACTGTGGGAGGAAACCGGAGAACCAGGAGGAAACCCACGTGGACACGGGGAGAACATGGAAACTCCACCCAGATGGGGATTCGAACCGGGAATCCCTAGCGCAGAGAGGCGAACGTGCTAACCACTAAGCCACCGTGCCGCGGTCTGTAGTTATCTGAGAGAATTCCTTGTTATGCTATAGATTCGTAGGGTTAGTATATGATTTGATGTTACAGGTAAAAAGTAGGTATTTTAATGAACTTAACCCCATAGAAATATACTGTGATCTAGACTAGAGAGCAATGTCCTTTCCACCTACACAAACGGCAAAAATGACCACAAACACCCTCCAAAATTTAAACATAGTTAACTTAAGATGGTATTTTCTGATCTGATTTTAAACTGCCATGCAACTGTAAATGATATAGCCATCAGTTGTACATAAAAAAAAACATTCCATGAATAAAAACAACTACATTATGCAAAGAGAAAGCCATACATCAACTGTACGCAAACAATGGCAATGAGTTCTCAAGCCAAAAATTCTCTAGGATGCACTGAAGGACAGTGGAAACATAATCTGTGGTCAGACACATCCATGTTGTACCTTATTTTTGTTATTTTAAAATGAAACAGAAAAATAACAACTCAGGTGCACCAGTGTTCACAGCATGGGGAGGGGATTGTAGCTTAAGCAAATGCATATTTGAGAAAATGTCTATGATGCAGAATTTCACATTGGCATTTTGTGGAGACATATGCTGCCATTAGAACAAAGCCATTTCCCAGGAACTTCTCAGCTATTTCAGCAGAGCCAGGCCTCATACTACATGAGTTGGATTAGTAGACATGTACTGTAGATTGTCTGCCTAACCCACCAGCCTACAGTATATATATGTGTATATTTTTTGTCTCAGTTTTTATGAAATTTGTAGCAAAACTTAAAAAAATGCAAAAAAAGTGGCAAAACTTTTCTGGAAATAGGATGTGTACTTTATTATACTATATATAAATTGCACTGCACATAAAGTAGATGGAAAGGAGACAAAATCCAGCTTATTGGCAGTACACACTAAAGTAAAGTTTAAAATATAATCAGGAGTCAGGATATTTTAAGGAACAGGTCCCTTTAAAGCCGGAAACATCACATGCCGCAGGGAGAGAGATAGACCATGAGCTGGAATGACAGTGGACACAACACGTTTATGTGAGAGAGTGTACTGTAAAGCCTGGTATGTCTTAAATGTAAACGTGTCGCTGTTGGCGAGAAATCCTGTCTCCGGTCCTCATTCTTTCCTACCCCATTACAAATGTCAGTATCAAAGTTTTCCACACCAGACTCACTTAACCATGTCTTTATGGACATCACCCTGAATAAACACAATAAATCACCCTGAATAAACATAATAAACAAACATAAAATATAGTCACTTACAAATAATATTTATAGTTTAGAAATCCTAAACCAAAACCGGCACCAAATTGTTGTATTGTCACACTGTTAACATTTTTCATTTACATTTGTGCTAGTATGTGATGATCACTGGCTCCATCAGTTTCTTTGCCTGCACTTCAATGTGAGGAAATGCTCCACTCACTCTCATGAGCAAACATTTCATTTATCTTATGCCATATCTCAGACTGTATTCCATTATCTAATTTCATTATTCAGTATCTTAGACTGGGTGTGTAGGGAACCATTTTGGGAATTCAGTAAGCAAGTGATGGTTGTCTGCAGTTTGCATTTCACCTCCAGAGGAGACTAAAGGGAGAAACAACTAATAATTTCAGGGTATTGCAAAAACGAAGGAATTGGCATTTCATTATTTTTGGTGGACTGTACCTTGTTCAGAATTAATTTAGCTGCTACCAACATTATTAATTATAATTATAGTTTATTAATAAATAAAAATCTTTTAGTGAAAAAATTGTTAGTGAATCTGGCAAATCATGGGACTATCTTCATCATGTTTCTCAAATAAGCTTGTATGTTTTGAAACGAGAGAAGACCTTCATTTTCCCTTTTTCTTAAATTTTTGTAAAGATTTACCTTATTCAAACAACACCATATTTATTGTTCTTACTAATTTTAATCTGACATGTCTAGTCACACTAATGGTAGATGGTTTGCATCATGTCGTACACCCTCATGTCTGATCTCAATATCTTATTTGAATGGTGGTTTGAAATCATGATAGCTTTACACCTACATTTTGAATATATTGCTCATTATAAATATATGTGTCTTTTTTCAGTGAACATTATTTTGTGCCCTGTGATTGTGCACAATTTGATTGCCTCTTTTTTCAGCTTCATTTTAGTTATTAATTTTTTTCCCCCCATACACAGCGCTCTCATCTTTTTGTTTGCTTATGCATTTTAGGAATAATTTCTGTCCCTAAATATACAAGAGTAAACTTTCAGAGCTATTTGCTGTTTAAATGGAGAAAACTTCTCAGTCACATTTACCAGTAATTTTGCTCACCTTCAAATTTTGTGGTACGTTAAAAAATTCACTTAAGAACGCATCATGAATCCTTCATCATTTATCTACACTCTCTTAACAATTCATCTTTTAATCTTATACCAAAATGTCTTTGCTATACAACAAAATCTAATACATTTGCCCCATTGTTCCAAAACCTTTAGAGGGGACTGTAATCTTTAAAGAAAATGTGTAGAACCAAA
The DNA here is from genome assembly GCA_019802505.1 of Corydoras sp. C115. NCBI lineage: Eukaryota > Metazoa > Chordata > Actinopteri > Siluriformes > Callichthyidae > Corydoras > Corydoras sp. C115. The sequence continues at coordinate 1,339,587 of JAFMOC010000076.1, read as the reverse complement.
TCATTTGGTTTTGTAACATGTAAGACTTTTGTTTACACTATTGATAACAGTAAAAACAGTCTGGTATAAAAAAAATGAACAACACTAAAATCAGTTGAAAAATTAAGCATCATTTTTTTTAACAAATTTAAAAATCTTTCATTTAAAACAAATGCTAGAAAGATTAAGCATATACATTTAATCACTATTGTAAATGCTATACCCATTCAAGCTAAGGTTGGCAGTTTAATACTTGCGGTCAAGTCAGTTATATATCCATGAGTCATCCAGAAATGAATTGACTCTCAATAGAGGTTGGGCTGGCTTATGACATGCATCTTTACGTTGTGGAGCATTTCTTTAAAAAAAAAAAAAAAAAAGACAATCTTGGAATTTAATTTTTTTTTTGCTTTTCAACTCACCACAACTGAGCTAATCAGAGTTATCATGGTTCTTAACTTTTCGCTTTCATCAACTAAAGGTTTCTCTTCTCAAAACTGCCACTCATTAGACTTATTTTTTGCACTATATATATATATATATATACATACAGGGCGGCACGGTGGCTTAGTGGTTAGCACGTTCGCCTCTCAGCGCTAGGGATTCCCGGTTCGAATCCCCATCTGGGTGGATTTTCCATGTTCTCCCCGTGTCTGCGTGGGTTTCCTCCGGGTTCTCCGGTTTCCTCCCACAGTCCAAAAACATGGATCAAATTAATTGAGTTCTCTAAATTGCCCCATACAGAGTGTGTTTGAATGTGTGAGTGTGTACCCAGCAATGGAGTGTGTACCCAGCCCTGTCCTGGGTGTATCTGCCCAGCGCCCGAGACGTTCTCCCCTGGATTGGCATGGGGAACCTCACTGCGACCCTAATAGAGGATAAAGAGGATATATATATATATATATATATATATATATATATATATATATATATATATATATATATATATATATATTGTAAAACTGCCGAGTCAGTTGTATATAACAAATCAGAAAATCAGAAGTTACGGGAAGCTTCATGATGCCATGCCTCACTCTGCTGCCACATTACGGGCCGAATATATGAATGCATGTATGTATCGAGCAGGTCAATCAAACTTAGTGGCCCAAAAAGTGAACAAAACAATTAAATGTAAATAAATCATTAATGGATACAATTTAAAGCAAAGCATAAAAATTTTTGATCAATCATTTTATTTATTTTTTTTTTTTTTGTGCAGCATGGTGGCTTAGTGGTTAGCACGTTCGCCTCTCAGCGCTAGGGATTCCCGGTTCGAATCCCCATCTGGGTGGAGTCTCCATGTTCTCCCCGTGTTCGCGTGGGTTTCCTCCGGGTTCTCCGGTTTCCTCCCACAGTCTAAAACCATGGATCAAGTCAATTGAGTTCTCCAAATTTCCCCATGTAGAGTGTGAGTGAGTGTGTGCCCAGCGATAGGTTGGCGCCCTGTCCTGGGTGTGTCTGCCCAGTGCCCGAAACAGTGCCCGAAACCCCTGGATGGGCATGGGGAACCCCACCGCGACCCTAATAGAGGATAAAGTGGAAGATAATGAATGAATGAATTTTATTTTTTGCAATAAGTAAGTAAACGTTATATCATACATAAAGAAAATCTTAAGTCAGTGTTTTTTTCACAAGCTACCAACCACTCAAATCATCTCTCATTTTTCTTCATTACTCCCATGTGTAATATAAATACCCGTTTTTTCTGTCCTCTGTCTTATGTTAGATGGCTTTACTGCCCACACACTGTGCTTAATGTCTTGTGCCTCATGTTGTTCCCATCACTCAATTTGTCTACCATGCACAAAATTTCATATATATTTGTGTTGTTTTTCTAAAAGCTATTTTTACCATTAAAGCTGTACATGACATTAAAATGAAGACATTCTGTATCCACAATGTTTAATTATGTCTTTCATAGAGAACATTGTTGCTGCAAAAAAGAAAAATTATCAGCAACTCATTTTTGTCAAACATACCATTGAACTCAGATATCCACTGACCTTAAATTGTTTGAATTGAAAGGCAGAAAATAAACTTTATTCTTTGTATATTTACTAAATTAGGTTTGTTCTCTTGAGACTGTACACTTAACGCTTACTTTACTATGTACTGACCATATACTGTACAGTAGATGCACTTTGTTGTTGTTACAGACTGTATTTCATCTGTTTCTCCACACACTTTTCAGTACCATTTACAAATGATAAATTATAAATGATAATGTTCTGTAATGATCATAATCTCCACCCCCCACACACACAGTGGTGTCACAGTGTTGTGTTATTGTGTGTTGCACTTGAAAAAGTGGATTATTTTACTTTGTAGATGCAAAGTCAGAAACAGCAGCATGTTTGTTTGTGTTAGTCATCCTGTAATCCCTCCTCACTGCTCAAAGGACAATTACAACAGGCTGCTTGTGGCTAATTAATTTTAAATGGTGGATTATTCTCAATCCAGGAGTGAGATTAAAAACTTTATTAGCAATGTTGGGTTTGATCCACTTATATCAGTACAACATACACCGACGTGTATAACATGTCATTACAATGATAAGATTATCTCATCTCATCGCATAATCTTCCACTTTGTCTTATACTAAAGACTGGGCTTGCCGGAGGGAGTTCCCCATGTCTATCCATGGGGGGGTCGATTTCGGGCACTGGGCAGACACACCTAGGACAGGGCGCTAGTACATCACTGGGCACACATTCACTCACACAAACACACACACAATTAGGGACATATATACGGACAATTTATATAGGAGAAGTTCAGAGCAGCCAATTTACCTTGAATCCATGTTTTTTGGTAACTGGAAAACCCGGAAAAAAACCCTACGCGGACAGGGAGACAACATGGAAATTGCACCCAGATCAGGATTCAAAGCTATATCCACAGCACTGAGAAGCAAGCATGCTAACCACTAAGCCCTGACGAGGTCATTCATCACCCAAATAATTTGTGCTCTGTTATAATTCTATAAGGGTCTTGATTATTAGAGAAGATAATCAAAGGGACAAGGCATGCACAGAAACCGATGGACTACAGACTAAGAAATTGTAAACTAATTTTAGTTTAAGGGCGGCACGGTGGCTTAGTGGTTAGCACGTTCGCCTCTCAGCGCTAGGGATTCCTGGTTCGAATCCCCATCTGGGTGGAGTTTCCATGTTCTCCCCGTGTCTGCGTGGGTTTCCTCCGGGTTCTCCGGTTTCCTCCCACAGTCCAAAAGCATGGATCAAGTCAATTGAGTTCTCAAAATTGCTCCATATAGAGTGTGTCTGTGTGAGTGAGTGTGTGTCTGTGTGAGCGATGGATTGGCGCCCTGTCCTGGGTCTATCTGCCCAGCGGCCGAGACGTTTTCCCCTGGATGGACATGGGGAACCCCACCGCGACCCTAATAGAGGATAAAGCGGGAGATAATGAATGAATGAATTTTAGTTTAAACTAATGTACATCTCTGACTGGTTGAAACCAGAATAGATGCTTAATGTAATAACAGAGATTTGCATTTTAATTAATTTGTTTTTGGTTTGGTTTCTTTCTAATTTTATTCTCTGTCTTTTATAATATTTTGTGTTTTTAGATAATCTGGTTTGAACATATACGCACAACTGACACACAGTTTTCATATGTAAGTTTTAGATGCTGAACATCTGCAATTACAATTGTGACCTAGGTAAACACTTCTGTTGGCCTTTTAAAACCACACCAAAGGCACATGATTACACAGCCACACATGACCCAGCTGCAAGGTGCAAACCTGCTGGAACACAATGACTTTCACTCTCCACTCATATATCGTGGCAGCTGGAGCCAGAGTACCCTGCTAGACCCCCCCCCCCCACACACACACACACACACACACACACACACCACTTTCATGTGCAGTAAAGCGCAAGTGCTAAGCATTTGTACATGACAGGGTGTATAGGTCAGACACGGTTGCTTTATCTGACAGGAAATTGAATATACTGTTAAATTGCATTATAAGTCATGACACTGACATGTCAAAAATTTTGGTAAAATTGTGCAGTGCACACTAAAATATGCGATTCGGTGCTTGTTTTGATAAATATGCCGGTCTGAGATTAAAACTAAGGTACATTTTCGAATAGCATAAAGCAATAGTTACAAATGTAAACATGTAAATGACACTAAATTTTAACAAGCAATAAATTAGCAGAACCCATTAATTTGTCTTTTTAGTCAGAGATGTTATAATAGATTTTTAGCATAAGATAAGATAATCCATTATTTGGATTATGTTTCCTCCCACAGTCCAAAAACATGGATCAAGTCAATTGAATTCTCAAAATTGCCCCATATAGAGTGTGTCTGTGTGAGTGAGTGTGTGCCCAGCGATGGATTGGCGCCCTGTCCTGGGTCTATCTGCCCAGCGCCCGAGACGTTCTCCCCTGGATGGGCATGGGGAACCCCACCGTGACCCTAATAGAGGATAAAGCGGGAGATAATGATTGAATGAAAATAAATAGCACTGTTTTTAAATTATGTTATTAAATATCCATCCATCCATCCATCCATTATCTTCCGCTTTACCCTCTGCTAGGCTCGCAGTGGGGTTCCCCATGTTCATCCAGGGGAGAATGTTTCGGGCGCCGGGAAGATATACCTAGGACAAGGCGCCTATCCATCCTATGGCATTTTTTGAGAATGCGATTGACCTTGATCTATGTTTTTGGACTGTGGGAGGAAACCGGAGAACCCGGACACGGGGAGAACATGGAAATTCCACCCAGTGCTGAGAGACAAATGCGCTAACCACTAAGCCACCATGCCGCCCTGTTAGTAGATATGTAAAACAAAATACAATTTTACTCCAACCAATACATGTCTTGTACAGCTATTATTGTTACAAACTAAGCAAATCATAGTTTTAAAAGAGTGTGTTTTATTATTTTATTATACAGCAAAGTGAAGCAATAATGACTTTCATTGACTTACTGAGTTTGGCAACTTCAACGATCAGAATGTATTTGGGGCTGAATACACTTCACACTGAGCCAGTGTGTGAGCTGTGTCCTTGCTACCCCTGTTTGGGTTTGTCACAAAGGCAGACAGTGTGCCTTTCTGTTTCCCTTTTAGCAGTCCTCTGGCTTTCATCCCACTGCTGTCTTTACAGAGATGACCAAAGCTGTAAGCAAGTAAAATGAAAATAGAAATGGAAACAGAAGAGAATTGGAGAACTCTGGAAGAGACTGATAATGTAGCTGTTTTTGACACACACAACACTCGTTCATACATAATGCAAAAGTAATGTCATTGGCAACATACCAGTTACTTTGGAACTGCAGTTCTGTTGAAAACTCTTTTTTCTATGTTTATCCTTCTTTATTCATCACTATTCTAAAAGTTTCTACTGTCAATGTACAAATTAACTACATATTTACTACATATGTTTAATATCATATAATAGATGCTGGATAACTGGCTGTTCTTGCTGAAGCTGCACATTGTAGTGCTTTATATTATAATCAAAAAACCATATGCCAGTAATCGTACCTGTAAAGTATTATTCCTTCCAGATTTAATCAAACTTGTGAGTGAGTAGCATCAATTATATTCAGCACCCATACAAAAACATTCATCTAAATGTAAAAATGAAAAATACAATAATATAGGAAACATCAGAATATATAGGCTTTATAATGTTTTAGAAATGTAACTATAGAAATTGTCAGAAAGCTCGTTCTTCCCCGGATGAGAGCGGCTACGCGGAGCAATTGCGTACGCCGCTCGCGCATAGTGAGCGCTTCCCGGGCACCGGCTACGCGGGGAATAATGCATATGCCGGCCAACGGAGGGAAACCCTCCCACGAGTACGACCTGCGCGGAGCTATTGCGCAGCGCCGCACCATGGCAGAACGCGGAAGGAGAGTCCAGAAAAACACTGGGATAAAAACCAAACCGATTTATTAATAAAAACTGGTGACGGAACACCAACAGAAAGGAGGAACAAACGAACAAACTAACATTGGGTAGATTAACCGCAAACAAAGACGTGCACCGAGAAGAGGGAAAACGGAAACTAAATAACAAACCAACTAATCACGTGCACAGAAACAAACCAATCACCCAGCTGAGACAATGAAAAACCCAAACGAGGGACAGGTGCCCCAGGCACCTGTGACAGAAATTAATTTCAATTTGTGTTCATGAATATGAATCACTAAGAAAAAGCCAGTTAATAAGGACTTACTTGCTGTCCATTATTTTTAGTTTCTTCTTTTTAATGTCAACCATCTGTTTAAATAGGACAGAAAAAAAATCTGAATTACAAAATTGAAAATATCAAAAACAGAGCCAATTTTTATAAATGTACAAAGCATGTTATTTTGTTTACTTAATAGATCTCTATTATTTTGCCATATTATTTTGGTTAAGATTAATTAAGTCAAATCCGACAGCTAATTTTTTTTATGGTTAAGTCTATACTAATACGTTTATATAGTCACACCTCTTTATCAAACCCCCTACAAGGTTTTAAATATTATGTTGACCTCTTTTTAGTTTAAAAATACACTTTTATTAACGTGTGTATGAACGCATTAAAAAAAAAAGCAGACAACCAATTTCTTTTCTTGACAGGGTCTTAAAATTCACCAACTAATCTGCACTGATTCTTCTTCTTTGATGCATCTGTCTCTGCTTTGTTTCTCCTTGTGGTGTTTTCTTTAACTAAACAATCAACTGCAATGTAAACAAGCTGCTTCCTCTTTAAACAAGCACACTAATGCATAATCAAGCTTTTTTAATTTGGCAAAAACTGTTTAAATATGAAAATATATTAGTGTGGACAGAGCCTTATATTTTTATCCCCTTTGAAAGCAGCAAAGGTGTAAAAGACATCAGACTTATTAACTTGCAAGACCCTTTCTAAAATGACCACACATTAAACCACAACATGGGTGCTAATTTAATCTAGTTGCACTGGTACCACCATGTGCTCTCAGGGCAGAAAATTTGTATCCAAACCTGTATGAAAGATGTTCTTAACTAACAATTAAATATTAATGAGCTTAAATAAACATAAATAAACACATACACTAAATAAATAAGTACCCTATGTTCTTCAAAGTCAACACAGCTTTATTTTAATATGGCATGCACTAAGGATTAAGCTAAAAGTGACAACAGAGCTCAGATCTTCCCTTCTGCTTGATTCTATAAACACTCCATGGACTGCCAAATAGGTTTACAGTAAAAGCCTAAAATTTCCTTTAGCAATATTTTGAATTATACATGACAAATTAGTGCTGTCAGTAGACAAAAGCCGACTGGTTGTCTTCATAAAACCTATAAAGTCTTATTAGCCCTTCAGCTTCCAGACAAATATCCTCACTACAACCAACAATTTACATACAATTTTCCATGTGTTAGTCTGTGTGTGATAAATATAGCATTAAAATCTAGGCATTATTTTTGCCAAAAAAGCTTTTTGAAACATAAATGGGAAATATTAAAAATCAGCAGTTTATCAAATTTTACCAAATGAAAAAAACATTTTTTTAAGTTTGTTACAGCACAACACTTGGACAAAGTTGGTTTATCATGCTGGCAACCTATGTAAACTAGTGAATTAGTAAAGCGTTACGCAATAATAAATGTCAAAAACTGTGTATGTATTGTTCTAAGAAGACCTTCACATGTAACTCAATATTTTAATTGTAGAACCTGACAAAGGTAACGTACAGCCAAATTCACCATAATTTACAGCTGTTACCATTAAAAGGCTTGACAAGAAAATAAAACTGTGAAATCTAAAACGGGTCATGTTGCCTGTCTGCTCTGTCAGATGGATACATTCTGATATTTATTAAGTACAGATATTGCTCATTATGTTTGTTTATGAAGAAGGTTTTTTTTTAGAACAGTGCAATAGCAAAACCATTTTTATTCTCTGATGAAGTTGTTATTTTAATCATGCTGCTATTTTTAGAAAGACAAACCCATTTCTCAAAAGCAGATACTTGAAATTTTAGTTCATTCTAATTTACTAATTTTATTCAGCTATAAACATGTCTGTAAATGTCTCTATCATGGGGAAAGTATCTTATTTAAAAATGTAATTCTTAATAGACCAGTGAAAGAGCCAATAAAATGAAAATGACAGCACTTAAAATGATGCATTAAAAATCCATATAATTCGTAGTCATATACATGCCAAGTCAAATTACATGTTACTGAGTTAACTAAGTTACCTGCTGGTGTAAATGTGTTTGTGCAGCTACCATGCGACCTCTCCTACTGAGTGCTGGGATAAGCTCCTGCAGCCACTCATCTCCAATTAAAATAAACAATTTATAGAATGAAAGAATAAGTGAGTTAAACATTAACATGTTTTCTACTTGGGACAAAACTTGGCAAAATATGAAAGTAATGGTACACTTTTGATATTATATGGTTCATTGTTATCAGTTAGGTAAATTCAGCAAAAAAAAAAAAAAACATTAAAAAATGACATATGAAAATATTACTAGTTTAACATATAACTTAATGGCACTTAGTAATCAACACAACATTTAATTCATGCAAAACTGTTTAACTTTTGCATGAGACTGAATGATTTATTCATTGATTTGAGTCATTTTATTTGATTAGATAAATTACTTTAAATCTAGGGTTTGGTTGAAGAAAAAGAATATTTCTGCGCTTACTGGTTGAATGGCAGGAAACCCCTTCTAACTGTTATCAAAACCACTATAACCACACAGAGATTTAAACACATTTACAACTAAAGGCAATTTATTAAAATTAACTAAGCCTTTAGGACTGTAGGAGCAACTGGAGCTTTAGAAAAAAAAGAGCTAAAAGAACCCAGCTAAGACTTATTCAATTTAGATATGTGTTAAAAAGGTCTTCTACAGGGGTAGATTTTTGGCAAATATGCATTAAAAATGTTCCTTTGTTCCCTATCTGCAGCACATACACTTTCAAAATAGCATAGTTACTCACAGCTTTAAATATAGTTGTAATGTGAAATAGTTGCTAGCTAAAAGACCCCAGGTTATCTCATTGTTTAACACTGGTTTTATCTGGTTATACAAATGTCACAAATCTTTTTATGTGTTATTTGACAGGGGAATTGTCTTGCACCATTTCCCTTCTGATTCAGAAGTTAAATGCTCATTTAATCTCACAAAAATAAAGTGTTTTTACAAGTGATTCAAGATCAGAGAGGAAGCCCTGACTGTTTTTGTACTGAATATGAATGTTTAAATGTCTTTTAAGAATAGTTCTTAAAAGCAAAAAACAGTTTACTTCACAAGATAAAAAACTAAGAGAATTTAGGCCAAATGTCTTATTAAATTGTTTTGCTGGATCAAATAAATATTCCCAAGAGACTGTTTTACCTGTTCTGAAATGTAGTTTGCCAGTAAATTTTTATTAGAATGTACTTGTTTTTTCTTGTTATGCAATGCAAAAAAATAAACCTTAACAAGTCTTAGAAAACCTTAGAAAAGTGTAAAATAAAATATTGGTAAGAAATCTTAAACATAAACATACTCAGTATGATGGCAGATAATTTTACTTGATTTATGTACATTCTTTCTTTTTGTGTTTTTCTTATTTTTTGACCAAGATTT